>VYZT01029250.1:98097-121608 GCA_013400735.1 Pomatostomus ruficeps | reverse complement strand
AAGAAATAGAAAGTGAAATGTGAAAGATCTCTTGAATATACTCAGTAACCCTAAGATCATATGCTGGATTTATAGCACATACATTTTTTCTTTTTAGCTATCCAGCTAAAAACAGAGGGGGTGTGGTTTCTGTATTGGTGGATGGACCAAATTTACTTTAACTCCATACTTTTAACTAAATTTTACTACAAATTTCAGCATGGGGATAAATTTGATAAACATGGCAAAGTGATTTGTGAATTCATTATTTTGTATAACCAGCAGAATTGTGCTCATGTCTTGCTTTGAAATTAATATAGTCTATGATTATAAGGATCAGATAATATAAAATATCATGCTTTTACTTATGCCAAACCATCAAAAATAAGTGCTTTGAGGCAAAATGTGTGTTTGTCATTTATTATATGTTTGCACATCCTAACATAATGAGGCTTGCAATTATCTGGCATAATTACCCACCACCTCAATAAAAAATTAAATAACACTGGTGTTTCATGGCCTAAGTTTAACACTAGCCTCAAAGGATCTGGACATGGTTGCAAAGAACACCAAAATGTGTAACACCAATGTGATTCTCTGAGCTTACAGAAAAGACAGCACCTCCTTTCTGCCATCAAATGAGTGGCAGGCATTAATTTTCAGTTTGCCAAAGCTGACCACTTATAGCTAATTTGTAAAGAAGATGGGAATGTCCAGAAAAAATACCTCTATGTTACCTGAAGTTTTTTAGGATTCTTACGTAAATAAGATTACAGGTCATAAGGGGCTTTTTAGCAGTAAATTATACAGCATGTGGAATGAACTCATTTGCCTCACAGCTTATTTGAATACAGAACATGTTTTTGCCCTTCAAACAACCCCAAATAAAAGGTTTCAGCATCTTCTTTTCATAAGCTGGGCCACCTTCGCAGTGTGGAGTTGATACCAAAGGCCCACCCACGTCAAAGGCATTGGCCCCTCCAGCATAAAAACAACCACAAACTGCAGCAGTCTGAAAGAAGGTACCAAAGGCCAGTCCAGTGCAGCATTAACTGCAACCAGTAAATAAATCCGGTAACCAGTAAAAACAAAAAAGGTTTATCTACACTAGGTGCACGATTCAAAGCCCAAAGCCCAGCTGCCCTAAGAGCCCTCACTATGCAGACAGGAAACACTTTCCTGTAAGAGACAGAATATGTTTAAAAACAAGTCCAGAATGGCTTGAAAACACCCACTTCCTTGATGACTAAACAAAACTCATTTACTTACTGTTTACCACAAATCAATTAAAAAGAAAAAAACTCTTGAGACAGCTATGGACTGCATTTAAAAGGACTTCCTAAGGAGCTTTTAGGAGACAAAGGCTCAGTCCTTTAGGCTTCCTTAGAAATCCAAACTAGAAAGAATTTCATAGACATCAAGTAGGCAATGGAGGTAAAATGGACTCTGAATGATTTGAGAACCACCGCTAGGTCAAAATATATACTCCACCATTAAAGATCTAGTAAAAACTACCCTCCATGCTAACTGGGCTTTGCAAATCACTTAAAACCTGAACATTAGGGTAAGTTCTGAAAGAGCATATGGTGGTATTTCTCAGCTGTACTGAAGTGAAAGTATTATATCTCTCATCTTCCTTGTCTTACTTACCATCTGACTTGCACTCAGTCCTTTCAGTCACATAGTAACTTGGTTCCAATGCCTGCTCCAGGACAGAGGGCCCTCTGGGATTATCATTTACGTCCTTCATGCACTAGAATCCTGAAAAATAAGGGGGAAATCTAAGCTTTAACACTATCGGATGTCTAATAACTTTTACACACAATTCTTCTTGACAATGAATTCTAAAAAAACGTGATGAGCTGTTCATCCATAAACAAAGTGTCAACCCACTGATGTGTGGGGTGAGGTGAAACATGGAAAGCAGTTGAAGTATATTGCCATATTATTATTGATGAGCATGCTTTTGCTTATTGCCTGCATAAAGGAACTGGAATCTACCAGAACCAAAGGGTATGTATCATAAAATGTTTTAATATTTAAGGGAAAGGAGGCAATCCGTGAACGAAGCTCCCTTAGGAGCCATCTGCACCATATGGAAAAAGCCTTCAGCTGAAATCATAATGCCCCATTTCACTAAAACCTCAGAGAAGGCTTAAAGGTCTGTGAGTACAAACAAAACCCCTTATTTGTGAAGGACTGTTGAATGTGTCATACCTATCACACCATGGGGCTAACTGAACACATAATTTGGGAACAGTCCATCATAACCTCAGAGACCACATGCCCAACATGCCCCTCAGAGCATGGCAAAAATACGGGCAAAGAGGCAGGTATGTTGAAAGAAATTCACCCCTAACACACTGCAAGGACTTTTTCCTCCATCACACATTCTGCTAAGGAAGCGACCAGGGATGTATTTTTTGTCCAGATTATAAAGTGCTCTGCCTTCAAGGCTTATGTGATTTGTCATCTACTTCTGAAGGACCCTGCACTGTGAACATCAGGCCAGTTCATTCACAGTCTCTTCCAAAGTCCACAGAGACAAATAGAACTCTTTATATTGATGCCAATACACTGTGCCTCACAAACCCAATCAAGTAGTCTCCTAAAGAACATGAGTTTAAAGGGCTAAACTCTGAAAGTGCCCTCTCCTGCAGAAGTACAGCTGAAATCCTTTGACTAGAAAATGATCTTTCTGGTTCTGAACAGGCTAATAAATCCAAGCCTATTAGATATCCAGACTTCACCTCTGACACTGGGACATGAGGAGATCACTGCATAGAGATAAGCACATCCACGTGTTAAAGGAAAACATATTTAAAAGCAAGTCACATTCTTCGAAGGCACCAGGATACAAGAAGACAGTATCCAGGTAAAAGCAAAACTGCAGAATAATGTGTGAGGCACTCCTCAAAAAAATCATCTCATCCAATATAGCACATCTTAGCACTAAGCAATCCTCTGCAGCCCAGGACAAGAGATTACTAAGGGATGAAACTGGCTGTAAAGGCCTGGATACATGCTATCTCTTTCACTTGTTGGAATACAAACACAGTATGTAAGTCCAAGAATAAGAATTACTGTCTGTGTACACAGCGTGTCTCAAAACATAATCCAAGAGTTACTCCTAAAACCAGAAAAAATAAGAATAAGTCATACAGATGGTATTTATACTTTTATGGCCACTTAGAGCACCTCTCCTTCCCTCCCAGGAAAATATGACAACCAATTACTTTCAGCTAGATGTTTTTATTAAGTTAGTTTTCTGATGTGATTTCTTCAGTCCAGGCTCAAACCCAGAAAAGATGTCTTGCAGGCAAGTCCCGAAAGAAGTCAACCTTCTTTTGCAGAGCAGGTGCTACTCAAAACAAGTAACAAGCACCATAAAAAGCTGGTGTGGATAGTTCTGAGTCTATCACCAGGACCCCCATGGCCCCTCAGACTTGTCAATGACAGAATTGTCAGTTGTGTGCAACAGCTCCCAAGAAACAGGCTTTTCAAGGCGCTCATATCACTCCAACAGAACAGCCATGAGGTGCAGAACCAAGCAGTAACTGGATTTCATAAGGGACTGCCACAGGATACAAGGAATTGGTGTCCTCTGGCTCACTACTGAAGGCCAAATTATATCCCAAACTGCATCAAGTGATCTAATAAAGAATGTTATACCTCTCTATACAGCTCTTTTGTCTTGACACAAAGGGCTACCATATCTGAACAGGTTGCTCCAGCAAGCAAAGGTTATTACTTCTGTTAAGTAATAACAGAAGTTATTAATGTAATTATTATAATATAATGTAATATAATGTATTATATTAATGTAATTATGTAATTAGCTCTGCATGCCCTAAGTCCAATGCAAGCAGAAGACAAGAGCTAGAAGTCAAGCCAGAAGTGGTTCGTGCTTCTGAAAGAGCAGACTAAGAATGTTTACATGCAGTTACTGTGGTTCAGCTGACACAAAGTAACCTGATCACACCTGGTTTTTAGCATAGAGCTGTTTACAATGTCAGCAGCCCCAAATGCTTTCTTTGGCCTCCGTTAGGGCCTGCAGTTCATCACAATATTCAAATGCTGGTATAAAACTGTTTTCTTTACACACAGAGTGCAAAGAACTTGGTATCACAACATTTCCAGAGAGACCAAATGAGTAAGAATTAATGTTGAAGTTCTATACTCTTCTATAAAGAGAGAGTTACCTCTTCTTAAACTATGTTCCACTGTTGTATTCTGTATTCAGTGCAGGTGCCTTGCCAGACTCCACATTTAATTCCTTTCTTTACACTACCTCCAAATTCAAGCATTCCTCCTCTGCTTCCTCTTTCCCCATCATGTAACTTAGGGACAGGTGTAGTTTTACACTGTTGAAAGACATACCTATCTAGTGCCTAATATGCCCCATCTTTCTGTCTCTCCAACAGCATATGAATAATCAAAAGAAAATACCACTAAAGCAAGACGGGAATCACTCCTGCCTCTAAAAATGCATAAGGACTTATTCTCAATTAACTTACACCTTGCAGTTATTATCAGTGCAAAACTGATGTGAAAACACTGCTGAGATTTGGCAGCATTTTACAGCTACCATACACTGATGTAGAAGACGTAATTCCATCTGCCCTTGACTACAAGGAAAACCTTCAAGGCCAAGTAGTTTTACAGAAAGCAGCTCACACTAAACAATAAAGGCAATACAACTGCATGACCTTCCTCTTGAAACTCTGCTGTGTCCTTTGTTATTCTGACACAAACAGCTAAAACGAGTTGCAGGAGCACTCACTCATGTGCAAAAGTGCCAGCAAAATCAGGCTCCAAGTTAAGAGAAGATTTCGGCGCCTAATTTTGAGCCTTGTGAAACCCCTAGAGGATGTGTGACAGAGGACTGAGAAGCAATTGCCAAATTTCTGGTAGTAAACACTCAGAAGCACATTCAGACTACTTCATGGAAGCAAATGACTTTATCTTGTGCTATGTTTGAGGAAAATTCCATGTTTTTAAGCTACCAAGTTAATTTTTGCTGAAAACAATGACACAGTCTGCCCAGATGTAAGCAAAAAATCGTACACGTAATTATCTGTATACATACCCCAGCAATGACAGGGTAATAAAGTAGGTTAAATTGCAGGAGCATCATCACAGAACAGTAATGCAATTGCAGGGGATGGAACACAAAATGATAAACTGTTTTATTGCTACTGCTCATTTTTTCCCCTGTTCTGGGAAGGACATAGCATCTATTCCAAAGGACACATGTTTCAGGCAATCTGTAGTGATGTTGTAAGATGTTCCCTTACTCCATCTACAACCCCCAGTCAGACAAGACTATTTGCCCAGAAAGAGACTACATGGAATCATACACTTTCCTTTTGTCCTTACATTCTCTTTTCTCCCTCTTGAGAATGGACAAACCGGAAGACAGGGCTAAGACTCCAGGGGCAGAGGAACAGAAACATGGTATTAAAATAAAGTGTGTGTGTGCACATAAGTGGTTTCTGTCTGGGGATCTGAAGACCAAGTTTAATTAACCACCTGGGGGGAAAGCACAGCTTACATAATGCAGACTGTCTGTGGAGTGCCATCCTAGTCATTCCACACAACCCCTTCTAACTGCTAGTCCACGTAACAGCAATTTTTACCAGCAAAACCAACATAACTGGGAGGAGGGATCTGGATACCAACTTACAGAGAGATCAAGAAAGAAGAAACAGGTTTTTAAAACAGAGTAAATATTACACAGGCTACTAAACAGTTCTGCAAGAGAAATAGGGCTTTGTTCCTTCTCAAACTAAAAAATTAGTTTGTCATTAGACATTTACTCAGTGCTAAGTAGATACTGACAGATTCTGCCACTGCCAGTGTCTGAGGACTTCTCTACCTGTACTCTGGAAGTCTGCTTTCCACAAAACTGTATCTTATGAGATGTCAGTAAAAAGCATGATAAACTTGCAGAAATTTTAGTTCTGGGAACCACAGAGGTCTGCGCCTGGGATCATCTGGTTGTGAGGCCACAGAACTGTAACTTGGTAGTTTGAGAGTCTGTCTTTGGTTTCTGGTTTCTCCATTTCTTTAAGATTCAGCTCAGGAGACTGTCTACCATTCTGTGCTTGTAGAGTTCTTAGCTCAGAAGGTCCTTAATATTTCTTGGGGAATTTAAATGAGTCCACCTCCAAACCATCACCACTTGAGGTTGACTTTGTGTTGCATTTAGCATGATCTAACCTTACACTGCTGCAGAAAGAGAGGGATTTGTTTCATCCCTTTCAGTTTCCTCTACTGCATCCTATCCCCCTGTCAGCTATCTATGCAGCAACAAGGCTGCTGCTTCAGCTTGGAGAACTGTCAGAAAACTGATTAATTTGGGGGAGTGGGGAGGGGTTGGATTAGCCACCACTAGGGGAATGAAAAGGAGACCCTCTTTGGTGGAAGCTCACTGCTAGATTAAATCCTATGGCAAACTGCACCCTGCTTACAGGGACTTACAGGACTTCCCTGGGTGTTCAGCTCATTGTACATCCACATGTACATTGTAAAATCAAGGCAAAGCAAGTATGAAATGAAATTCAACTCCTTTATTCCAGCATAATGATTTTTGTGAACACCTCCCACCAATTTTACCCAAAAAAGAGTGATCAAACTTCAATCAGGGCAAAAATATTAATACAAAAAATTAAATACAAACCCAAACATTAAATACAAAACTTTCAAACAATATTCCCACTGGGAAAAAATTTCTCACTTTCTTAAAAAAGCTATTTTCTAGCTACTAAATAAAGGTAAACTCAGAAAATTACACATGATATGCGCAGCCATTCTAGAGAGCATTTATAGCAGTTACTTGAAATTCTGATGTCACTCACAACAGATATATCAGCTGGTAGTTCTAAAAATTTGATCATATCTTAAAAGCTATGACCATTATTGTTTTCTGTGCATAGAGATAAACATCCTGCTCAAAGATCTGAACTCCTATTTAAAAACAAAACCAAACATTAAGAATAAAAAGCACCCGGTATGGTTCTGAGACAGATATGTGGCTGCACTGCATATTCCCTGCCTACACTGACAGAGTGGGAGCTGTTAGTCATCTAATGCGCATATTTGCTTGGCACCATGCCTTTACTTTCGCATGCACGCAAGAAAGATGATCACCCATTTACTGTACCCTTACATCTTCACTGCATGTCCATCAATCAGCATGGCCAGGCCCTCCCAGTTCAAGCTGCAGGCTGTTGGGAGGCAGACCAGTTCAAAGTGAAGCCCAAAGTCTGGGAGGTTGTAAAGCACATTTGTAAAGAAAAGGGAAACTTTTAAATTCATGCTGTTTAGACAAATTCTCTGTTGGGACCTAACAACATGATTATTTAAGAATTAGAACCTTTTATTGAATAGAGGCCTAATTTAGTTTTGCTTTCAACCTGGGCACAGATCCTTTTACTATTTTCAAGGGCATCAGAGGTTCTCAAGTTGGTTTGCTTTAACTGTCCTGCTCTGCCCCCATTCTGGAGGGACCTGGAGCAGAACCTAAACTTAGTTTTCAAGTAAGGCTATCATAAAACTTCCTTGCCCAGACTACAGCAGGATCAGACACGCCCCATCCTTTTGGCATCCCAATTTCATTTAAGCCATACAAAACACATATAACAAGGTGTGCTTTTTTAGTGTAATGTTGGTGGTGAAATCTGAAGAGGAAGGGAGGCAGAATTTCCTGGTGTCTCAATGTTGTCAGACTTTGAAGGAATAGCTCTTGGTATTTCCGTCCCAATATCCTTGAATACTGCAAATTAGTATTTTACCATGAGATACTTCATATTACAACCTCATTTGTATAGAATTACCAAAGCACCAAAGACACTGCTTTCTGACACACAAAGGAAGAAAGCTTTTGAGTGGAGGTGCTTGGATAGCTCAGTGGTGAAATCAATTCACACTGACTACTGCACTTCTGTCAAGGAGAAGTCTCACACTGCTCCACTCCACTGTAGAAACTGGCAAGGCCAGCCTTCAAGGGTAATCTGGAACTACTTTGCAGGACCTCTCCAAAACCCTTGCTTACTCTAACTGCCTTCAGCAATATGGGCTGCCATGTCCCTGCTGGTTTTGACCCAAATGTGCACAAGTTTAGATTCCCGAGGACTGCAGTGTACTGCAGTTATTTCATTGGTATGTCTGCTGACTGCACTCAGTGTTCATATCTAGCTGAAGGGAACAGCTTTTGACAAGCAGGAGTTCAGAACAGGTAAAATCTGGTCTGATCTAGTGGAGCTCTGGCTTTAAATTTGATGTCAGTAAGACAGAAGAAATATGTGGGAAGCATCCACAATAATCAACCACCTCAAGTTAATTAGCAATTAATTTAGTGAGCTACTAAAGTCTAGCAAAGATGAATCCTGGGAGATTCTGGTCACAGGTTCCCTGATGTAAATCTAGATTAACTCCTAGAGAGAACATCAATCTCCATGACAGTTACTTCAGATTTACACCCAGCTACTCTGAATTTGTGCACTTGTTTTCACAGCCGTGTGGGAGATCTGTCTCAACACAAATCAGCTCTGCTCTCATGCAGATTCTGCAAGGTACACAGAGTTACAGTTCTGTAAAAACCCAGCCTTGGTGAAATGGGGAAATTAAATTCTCCACTGATGAAACCTAAGCCTCCCACATAACAGACGAAAACTCTGCCACAGAGCCTGCCACTACAAGTGGTCACAATGTCTTCCTTAGTTCTCCGTCTTCATGCAGTAAGAATAATTCCCTCTCAATGGATTCCACAAAGCACAACAGCAAGCATCGAAATTACTGCATTCTTTTCCCCTAGGACTTCTAAGAGTATTAAGAATACCAGATCCACAGAGTCAGTTTTGAGTCCAGTCTTACAACCCCAGCAAAATCCACACACAATCTTTCAAGGTCATCTTTCTAAGAGGCTACAGAGAGAGTAAATACCTTCTTGGCCATTAGCACTGACATTTGTGATGCAGACTGCAGTTGTATCAGAGAAATTTGATATGAAAACAGGAGATTTTGTCCAGCCACATGGCCTTTTACCAGCTTTACTCAGTTCTACATCCACCTCTTTGTGCAGCCATTAATTTCCCCTTTCTTTATCCATAAGTTCACCACTGATATAATGCCTCTTCTCACCCACATGAATCTCAATCCTAGTGGTGTAGCCCTGGTCATGGAATTCTAAGCTGATTCAGAGAATTATGCCTGCCTGTGTGTTTCCAGGCAAGCCAGAGTACAGGTCACAAAAGTAACAAAGAGCAGAGATGCATCACAGACAACATACAAATGTAGGTACTTAAACCTGAATTCAGCGTATGTCCAGAGAGCTTGTCAAATGGTTTGTGGAAACATGAAGAGATACTTAGAGGCACTTTTGCTAGATGGTTTAAGATCACATTAAGAACTTGCATCAAACTCATTCACATGGGGATTTTACTGCTTTAAAAGGGACAGTTGTTTTGAGAGTGAAGGATTTTAAATGATCTGCTAACTCACTCTCTCTTAAAAAAATAAAAAAAAAAGATTTTTGTATGAAATGCTGGTTCTCATATAAGCATTTAAATGAAGTGACTGGAAAATATTTGACAAAAAACAACTGAAAAAAATGGTAATTTTTAAGGGGGTTGATCTTAAAAAAGCTGATATTTTATCTAAGCAATTATACACAAAATAATTTCTTCTACACAGGTCACTTTGGATCTTACAGCTGGAGCTCCCCAAAACTATGTAACATCTATGAATTTGTCCACAGATTCAAGGATGAGTATTTAAACAATGACTATTCTAGAATGACTGTGTCTGTACACGAAGTTATTTAGAAAGTTATTGCACAAAAATGCTGTATGGACAGCATGTAAGTACTACAGAATATTGCAGCATGCCACAATGAAAACAATTCACCACTTTGATGTGATGAAGCAAAATAATCTCCCCTCCAGATGTACCAGGTACTAAGTAAATCCCACAGCACCCCATAATTCTTATCTCAACCTCCATAAAATTACTGGAAAGAAATAAAGCTAGAATTACACACAAGTCTCAGGTGCCTTTGCTGAACTTAACTGAACTTCATCAACAGGAATTCAACTGGTTACTGATGGCTGGGCATAAATATCCTGCTTAATTTCTAGAAGAGTAAGTGGACTCAAAGAAATCTTTCTTTGTACTATTTCTCAAACATCTCACCAGCTGACTCATCCTCCTGCCTAAAGTACAGCATGAAAGTAAAGCAAAGCAAAACAGAATCTCTCAAATTATCAGAACCAAAATTGCTTTCTATAGTAGCAGGAGATAGACTAAAAACAAAATTGGATGCCAATTCACAAACTGCCATTAAATTTCCAGGAAGCCAATCCACCAAGGAACATACTGCACCCCAGAGAGTCCTTAACGAATAGTGACACATTTGCAATAGGCTAGTTAAGGTTGTGCCAGTATTTAGGTTTTAAATCCCTCATATGTTAGCAAAACAAACCTGGAACTTACTGAAAAATTATATACAGGGTTCCAGTCCAGGAAGAGCAGCTCTGGGAGGAAGGTGGGGAGAAAGTGTTAGTACCACAGTAGATTGGATTTTGTGTTTTAATTTTAAAAATAAAGAAATAAATTAAAATTTGAAAAAAAGGAAAAGCTTTGAACCAAAGGCAGAGAACATTTTGGCAAGCATTTGAGACTGAATCCTGCAGGTAGTAAGTGGCCTTGAGTCTAAGCTCAGCGGGGTGCGAGTTGCTAGCATCCCCCCGAAGAGCGAGGGATCCCCAGAGTCTGAGTGCACATTTACATCCATGGGTCTTAAAGCATGGAGCTGCTTCTGTGGCCTGGATCACAGTCCACCTATACTTTCTCTTTAATTCTTAGATTAAAGGGCTTGATCTTTCTTCCATCACAGGGCTGATGATGTTTACAGTCCAGGGCCTGGAAGATAAGCACTATAAACTTGCAAACATGATGAAATATACAGTACATATAAGAGCTTTATGCTCTGAATATAATTTGCATTAGATGGAGCATTACTCTCCCCTTGATGTTTATGTGTGGAGCATTTCACGGTATCTTGGCATTGTTTTTTTAACTAGAAGCTATATAGCATCTAATTTGGAGCCCCTACAGTTTCCAACCCCATCAGCTGGAACAGACTGCACGCTTCTGAATTCCAGTTCTTGGAAATGGATTGCAATAGTGCAGAGGGGAAGCAGCATTAGACATTAACAAGTAGGGTTAAAAGTAAGGATGATAAGCTCGATGTAAAGCCAGTAAGTGCTTTCTGTACAAAATGGAGGTCCATCAGTTTACTGCCTCCATCCTTCACTGCCCTAAGTGCCTCTAAATATCCTGTATCCTTCAATACTCCTGATACCTTTGCAGCTGTGCACATGTGCCCAAGAACTGCCTGCAGAGTGCCTGAGGCCTTGGCTGCAGCTGGATCTGTCCCACTTGTGAACCCCAGCCCAACAGTGGGGCAAGGAGGGATCCCCCTTTTATCCTGCCCCATGCGTTCTGGCTGTGTAACAGGTGACAACAAACTGGTATCAGGGCTCAAGAGCCATGCCACAGCCTCCCCTGCTTGTTTATTGCCAGTTCAGCACTGATTACTGCCCCTTTGAAGCACGTAGCCATTTTAAAAAAGCAACATATTTCTCATAGAGTTCAGGCTGTGCCTTGGAAAGCTGTGGCAGTCTGCTATGCCTTTTCTTAGAAAGGAGGTTGGATATAACAACTCAGTTCCTAGGTCAGGACTCAGGAGCTCCCCACCATGTCTGATATAAGACTTCTCACAGTCAGACAGTATTGTCTTAATTTTACTTGATTGTGTTAAGTATTTGGACATGACAAGCTACAAAAGGGCCATATATACATGTACCTGAAATATGACCACTCTTAACATATCCATGTTTGAAAAGCTTATCCATTCACAACATTAAGACCCTGTAAGTCAACAATTGACACTCACCCTGACTAGAAAATACTGAGACATCAATGTAACTCAGAACCTTGTCTTTCACACACTGTTGTCTCCCCAGCATAAACCATAGTGAGCCTGACTTTCATGTATAAACCCCTTTTCTACAAACAGGTGGAGCTTAATAGGACTGTAAATGAATCTTAAGGAGGACTCAGTCAGAGAGCAGACAAAGCTCTAAGAAGAAAAGAGAATGCTCTAAAAAGAACAGTTTTCTCGTTTTCCATTATTATACCAAATGGCATCTTCCTATTTGCTAAATAGCTGCCTTTTCAGGTTAGATTGACCCAGTGATCCTGGGGGACCATGCAATCTCTGAAGGGAGCAGAACTGCTTATCCCAAAAGGATGAAGGCCCTATCTCAGACCATCAGGGTATCACTACTGCATCCATTTAGCCTATTGCTGCCATAGCCTTAAAAATTAATGAGTTCTCCAGGGAACAGACAGACATAATGCTCAAGGCAAATGAAGCTGCTGCCAAGACTGTCTTCCTCTTCCCTAGACACCACTTCAAACCAAAACAGAAGAGCAGCTTTTGCCCCTCAGCTGAGTATCAGAATCCTTTCAGACAGAAAAAAAATACCTATGCCTATGTGGATAGGCCTTGAAACTTCCCTTCTTACCAGCCAACACTACGTAGTCTGACCTTGTTCCCTCTGCCATCCAAATTCAACATGAAGAAAAACCATGCTTTATGTCTGAAGTTATCTTGGTACAAGTATTGTGAAGATGCTAAGCCTTGCTTAGACATGATGACCTTCATACAACTAAAAGGGGTGCTTACCTTCTCCAGCCCTGAACTGACTTGACTTCCTACTTTTCCTTTTCTGTGCAGTAGTTAACAAGAAGTCCACAGATATGATGTGACATATACACAGAAACACAGGTCAGCAAATTAATTTCTGTAAGACCCCCTTTCTTTGAGAAGCTATCTCACATAAAAGGGAACATCAGCAGATGGAGCTCTGCTTCTGCATTCTTCAAATGGGAAAGCCTGGCAGGTGTGGAGGGGGATAGGAACAATCACTCTCTCACCCTTTCCAGCTCTTGCTTTCCATGGCACCACTGCACACAAAAGACATGAAAGAGAAACAGCTTCTTCTGCCTTCCAATCCCTTTGCTTCCCCAAAACCACTCCCCGCATCAACCAGTGTCACTGAGTCTGCCAGGAAAAGGTTTAGAAATTCTCAAGCAAAATGTGTTAAGCATCCAGAATTATTATCAATTAACAGCTCCAAAACAATACAATGAGGGATTAGCGCAGCAGAGGAGCTCTGAAATTTACACTGATCTAAGGCTGAGACCTGTTCGCAAACAACAGGAAAAGAAATGCTTCTCTAGGGCAAAAGATCAATACCATGCAAATCACTATGACAAGCAAGGAAGGCTTTATCTAGCCTGACATGTTAGCAGGATCTCAGATTTCTGCTCATCTCCACCTCTGGTAACTTAGGAAGCATCAGCTCCTAAAATCATGTAGCAACCAAGGAAGAAAATTAGCAATAACAACCAGTTAAATGCAATGCTTAAGTTCAATATTCCAGGAAAAGGCCTAAAAATGGCTGGAGGGATTAATGAGGCATTTTCCAGGATATCAAGATGATGTTTCCGAATACCTGCTGTGTTCTCAGAATCAGAACGATGTCCATAGCAATCAGTTGCAGAAGAGGAACAAAAACCCAGAAGCGAATTACTTTCATGTGTCCTGTGGTGGTGGCCATCAGCTCATTTCAGCCCACGATGAAGTCCCTTACAACCAAGGGATTCCATAGCTCCTGGGGGAAAGCTGCTTCTTTAATACTTGGTAATACCACTATCAATCAGAAGCTGCTAATCTGACAGGATGTAGTGGACAAAGAGGGCAGTTTGTACTTCCCTGGTTTGAAACCTTTGTGGCAGAAGGTCGCTCAGCTCTTTCTGAGAAGAAGAGAAATATAAAGCTACAGGAGCTGACACTTGGGCTGGAGAGGTGATGGGCACAGGACAGGGTGGAAACTATGCACAGAGCAGCAGAGATTGGTATCAGCTGGGAAAAAAAGAAGGAAGAAAAGCTTGTAGACACAGATAGGAAACTCTATATTCCAAACTGGAATAAACATCCGGTTTCAAGGACAGACAATAAATTAGCTTAGAGACCTACTCTAAATTTCTGTTCAGCATCAACAACCAAGGGAGTAAGCCGGATGCCTTAATAAAGCAAATTCCCAAATGACAGCAGACACCATTCCAGCTAGCTTTGGACTGCCTTCTCTTCCCAGTGTAATCAGCAATCTCATAGGCACAGCTTTACAAATCCCAGGCCACTAGACTGTGACAGAACACAGTGAAGTCAGAGTTAGCATTAGCAGGACTTTGAAGCAAGCTTGCCAAGCAGAAGAGAATCTTTTTCTAAATCCTGAATACGTAGACAATAAGCTCTTCTGTCTAAACACTGAAATCAGCATCATGTCTAAACGAGTATATTACCACTGGCACCATTTTTGGGGAGCTAAACCCCACCTTTATTAAAGTTAGTAAGTTTAACATTAAAGTCATGCCCAGGGCTAACACAAAGCAACAGTTCTCAATTTAAACTAATATAATGTAATCTAATCTACTCATGGATAACAGACTGAAAATTGATGTTCTGAGTTGCACAGACTACACTGCAGATAAAACACTGTTGCTTAATTGCTGATTCATTATTTATCATCACTACATGACTTTAGAGCACTGAATCTCCATTTGTGATCTGCTGCCCACTGGTAACACACAGACCTGTGGCAATGGCCAAAACTACATTCAAGATCTACAGTGTTTCCAATCTGAGGGGTTACAGTGCTGGAGAGCTTGTAGGAAATTCAAAGGGTGATGTTTTTTCCTAAAAAATTCAGAACATGCACTGTTGTACATAATGCAAAAAGCTCAAACGAGATTAAAGAGGAAATGGCAGTGTCTGCTTTGGGGACAATATACATAATTAAGAAATTAGAGATGTTAGAAAATGTACATAGCATGGAGAATGTTACACGTGATTGCAGTAATTTACCACAAAGAACAGAGCATCATGTGAAAACATGGTTTAAAACAATAACTATCAGGTTGAAATACAGACAGCATTTGGGCACTCAGCTCCTTGCATCTGTTGTTGCAAGTCAGGCATCACGCAAGTATGAGAGAAGTCCTCTTCTAATGTAGAAGAAAATAATAACTGTTTTAATTACGTGACCATTCCAAACAGGCTCTGAAGTGCAAAAGCAATCAGGAGCACAATAAAATAGCCATTACATGCTTTTTAGTCACAGGATTTGTTACAATAATTCTTGAAGCTCCCAGCAGTTTCATAACAAAGTAGTCACATCTGCAGTTTCACAGAAATTGCCATGTCTGTGCCAACGTTTCATCTTACGAATGTTTGCAGGCTCTGATTTCCATGTTTAGAAGAGGAATGAAATAAGGCAACTACTTAAATTATTCCACCTCTCTGGCTTGCTATTCTGAGGCTTAAGGAGCAGAGGCTTCGGTCAGAGAAATGGAATGGTGGCAGTTATCTCCACTGGCAAGCGAGGCTCCGCTCCTGAAGGAGACAGCTTCAGCCAAGCCCCAGTCTGGTAATATATACTGTTACTGGTACTGAAAATGAGGGAACAGATGCTGTTGGAGTACCAAATGGAAAGCATTCTGCAATAGAAAATAAACAAATCTAGCCATACTCAACCAGTCAAGGTACAGGAAGGAAGCAGCAAGTCTCTGTTCCTAAAAGTAAAAAGGACTCTGCAGAAACACCAGGAAAAAAAGGATGAATAAAATGAATTCCCTTCCCCAGAATCTCTGGATGATGCTAAGAAAAAACATATTAACATACTTTATTTACCTGCATTAAAACACAAAAACAAACAAACAAACCAATCCAAAAATAACCCCAAACAGGCGAGTGTAATTCAGTGAACTGACTGTAAATTCAAAAGTGGTATCACATATCCAAGGAATGCTTCAAATAACATCTCTGGTAAAACAAGTACTCTCTTAGGGAGCCTGAATCAAGATGTCTAGCTTGCTTCTAAGTGTCCTGACCTAAACATTATGACCCAAATCTTGCAAGAGGGGTGAAAAATGAAACCTCAAGTCCATGTGGATTCTCACTGCCATTAGCAGGCCTGCAATGGTCTGCCTTCCTTACCATTTTGTGGGAGTATATGCCTGTATTTTAATTATCCCAAACTTTGGTCAAGTCCAAGACACCAGTATGAGCTGCCAAATGAAACACATGGAATGCATCCAGGGAGAGCCAGCAGCCTGCCTTTTGAGTAGGTAGCTAATCAACAGCTAATTGTCAGAACAGGTCTCCAGAGTGTCTGTGTGGAAAAGCTTCTGCTGTTTGTGTTGTCACCACAGCTGCGCGAGACAACTGCTGACCTAAAACCCATGGACTGTTTGTGACAACCCAGATTTCAGAGACCAGCTGGGGTCAGTGAGCAGGTTCAACAGGCTGTTCTGCTGCCCTGGACTTCTCTCATCTAAAGAAGAAACTTCTCAAATGCTGTTCTCCCCATCCCCTGATGTTTACTTAATTGTCATTCTACACCAGTGAAGTAAAGCTGTGCTCCTGGCAAGCTGGTGGGAGGCGGGAATGGGGCTACAAAACCCAAGATAACTGTTGGTTTGGTCTTTTAAATCCTGCCTTTCCAAAGGACACAAAGCTTGCTGTACCCCAGTAGAGCCTTCCCCTTATCTTGCACCCATGAAGTGGTCACATCCACCTAAAAACCTCTGCAGTGCTGTTAGCTGCTAACAATCTCCTGCCATTGAAACAGCAGGAAGAGAAGGAAGGTAATAATTGGAATGACCTGCTTTTACAGACTGCAAGTCATCTATTATGAAAATGGTTATTATTTATAGCAACTGAGAGATAAAATTCAGAACAAATACCCTCACTGTGCAAAATTCTGAGCTTTTTTCCCCCCAATGGTTTTGGTTTTTCAACAATATCCAGAAGAGTCTTTACTAAATGCCAGCATTTGTATTTTCTAACAAGCTCCAAGATACCATTAGAGGCTCGTATCCCTGATGTTATGAACAGAATATGGTTTCCCACTGAAGTGGAGTAGCAGCTATCTAGAGAGAAAAAGGAAATGTTTGTCTCAGGGTAGAAACCACAAGGATTGCTATTTTCTGGAGTGTGGAATTAGGGGGAAAAAAAAATACAACCTTGTCTTCAAAGTGATGTGTACCCTGGTCCAAATGAAGTCATCATCTAAATTTATCTAAGCCACCCTCACTAAGAGGTGAAATCAGAAGGGAATGAAGTTATATATGAAACAGTAACCTAAGGAGTGTGCTATAGTTTTAATAATGAAAGGAGCTGTGCGCAAACTTCATATTAGTAACTACAAATGGTCCTGTTCAGTCTTCAAGAATGTGAAAGTTTCAAGTCTCTGCTTCTAAGAAAGTCAGAAACAATATAGGTATGTTGTTTAAAAAAAAAAAAATCAAATAATTGAAGGTAAATGAAACACCCCAAATTATATCTCCTCAATAAAACCTTCTTTTGTAAAAGATTTTCGATTTTAATTTAAACTCAATCACAATTTTAGAATTTATAGTCTCTCAACCCAGACTGAATTTGTTGTTGTACGTCTTTTGACTCTCTTTTGAAATAAGTTCATAGGCTGATGTGGTCCCACAGTGCAAATACTCCACTGCCAATTACTTCAGAATGTGACATGAAACCTTGGGCACTATAAAGAAAATCTAAACTGCTAACTGAATTTAACAAGTAATTCACTTTTTTCTTGAAAGGACAATTTCCTTCAAGTGTCTTGTTTGTTCCTTGGTATCAACAGCCCCCATTGTCCTGTGTCTGCTCCTCTTTTGCCATTTATTTAAAACAATTTTATGCTTTACTGACTTAAGTTTACAGACTAGTGCTGTTCATACACCAATTTTCAACATCTAATTCTTAATAGCACATAATGTGAGTTATCTTCATCTGGACTCCTCGCATTTGAATAAAGATACATATATCTCCAGACAGATAGAACTCGTGGGATCCAGGGACATTGGGTTTTCTAGGTATAACTGTGATTTCAGTAAACATGTCTTTCAAGAAGTAACACATGTTTATCATAGAATATTCTGATCGACAAGGATCGAGTCCAAAGTCACAGAGTCACTTTGCTGCACTAGTAACACGAGATACATGATTGCCTGAAGCAACACCTACAGCTGTAAATACAAAGTATTCCTCTAAATTGAAAATCTGTTCACTCAAAATATACAGAACAAACAAAGGAGTGGATATCTAAGAGGATTTTTAACCTTAACTTCTCATATTGGGTTCACAGATGAAAATGTGTATCTTTGCCAAAGCACATGTACTTCAAAGATCATTGTGCTACACCTCTACTTGCACTGTTAAAGGGCTCCTTTCCTTGTCTTATTCTCCTTTAGGCTTAGATTTGATTTCACCAACTCCTGCAATAAGAATTCAAATCTAAGAGTCTGTCTATACACCAGAAAAGCCATTCCAAATATTTAGGCATATACATTTCCAGTTCACAGCCTGTTTGTATAAGGGCCATGCATGTGTGGAAAATAAGCTTGGTATGCTAATGTTAGCAAATTTCCATATGTAAATTAGCCCTTAATTTCCCAATTAAATAAATTCATCTCCCACATCTCTTGGGGGTCACAGAGGAATGGGAGACAGCATTTGATAACTGCCTACTTACAAACAAATGTATTTTGCAAGATTCTTTCTGCATTTGTTGTTTTTTTACAAGAACTGCACAATGAAGATGAAAGGAAATGGACGACAGCTATAAGATTCTTCCACTTTTCGAAATGGAAAAATGTAAGTCCACTGGACTTGCTCACTAAAATATCCAGTGATTTTTTTCTCCCCCCAGAGAAGTGATCATTCATTTATCTGTCAAGAATTATGTTGGGCTTGTATTTAATATTGTGGTTACTATGGAATGTATTTCAGGGCATGATAAGCAGTGTAAGTGTCCTGGCCTCCCAACTTCCAACCTGTTCTCTACTGACAGGAGCCTATGCTGCAAAGGGCTTCAGTGATTAAAACAAATTTTGCAAAGGTATGGAAATCATTCATATGCAATATTTTGCCTATTTCATTACACCAATGACTTCATGACCTTCTGCAAGGGATCTTTGGAACACACAGCCTCCAAACAGAGACCCCTTTGGAACCAGCAGGTTCAGTTATGCTGTACAGCTTACACCATCCATTTTCCTTGATTTCCAAGCAGTTCTGGAAACAAAGTCTTTCAGAACTGATGGGTGCAGATCACAGGTTCACCAGAATAAATTAAATTTCTTCCTCTAATGTAGAGTGCTTCAATTCACACTCACTTGTAGAGAAAACCTAATTGCTCCATAGTCCTATTAGCGCAACTGAACAGAAACAAACATCTACACAGGTCCTAAAAGCAGTCTCTGACCCATCACTAAGTTCAGTGCAAAAACTCTTGTAAAGTCAAGGACATCCAGTTCTCCTTCAGACATAACATTTCAGACCAGACTACAATGACATCTTATGCTGTCAGTGTCTGCCAGGAACTCTGGAGCTCTATCCTCCATCAGCTTCTTTAAGGAACATTCTTATCTTGCATAAAACTGCTGCCTTCAGAGTCCTGGGTGCTCATCAGCACTTTTAATGAAACATGATCTGCAGACAAGCAAGGGGCAGAGCAATTCTACCAATACATGGACCACAACATTTGAATGACTTTTAAAAATCAGTGTAATTAAGACTAGCTGTGTCATTGCTTATGCAGTTTGAAGAAGCAGTGTATCCACACAGACAACAGTTTAGAGGGTGACATGTTAGCTGTGGGTGTGACAGTGGGCAAAACTAGCAAGAAGCAGACTCTGCACACTGCAGTGATTGGTAACTTCTCATTGAAGCTTTCAAAAGCTGCCTGAAACTCTGGCCCATCTGGAGGTACCAGGTTTGCACACAGAGGACTACAAAGGCAGTCATCATCCTAAACAAATGCATGTACATAAAATATATTACATACAGTTTTCACTCTTGCTGGCACTCAGTTTCATTTGAGCCCAGCCTCACATATTTCTTTTCTAAAAGATAGTCTAAATGGCTTTATAATATACTGCAATAACTAAAGGTATTTATCTGATGATAGATAAGGGAGGTCACAATCTCTTTAATTTAAGCAAGTTGCTTATACCTGAAGGGTGACTTTGTGTCAAAAATGAGTTCCTGTTAGCACATGCAGTTTGTCCACAGGACTGAATTGCTATAAAAACATAGAAATTCGCACTATCTAGCTGTTATACCCATACACATGGAAGTAAAACACAGAATGAAACCAGTTATGATACTGAATCACAAAATAAACAAGACACAAAATTTTTATGCTAGAGATCCAAGTCCTAAAAATACTAAATATTTTTGGCAGCTACTCATGACCTTAAACCACGGTTACCAGATTGTTACTTTATATTACACCCATCTCAGAGCTGCAAACAAGGATCTGAGCCCCACTGAAACAAGTTAGGAAAGGCTGCTCCTGCCCCAAACAGGTTACATGCAGCAGGTCGCTAAACAAGGAAGGACTAAGTAAAAAAAAGACACAAACCAGTAACATACTGTTAGTCTGGCTGGTCACAGATCAGGACTCTTACAACACAGGAGCTTGAATCTGATTTCTAACATGTGAATTATTACCATGCTAGCTCTTTCAAGTTGCTCAAAATCACAGGACAATTTGGTTCTGTAGAATTAAGTGAGGAGTCTGAAAAGAATGTGAGCTACATCATGAGGTAAAAAATACTGTGACCTTCCAGAGATGTTCAAAACCTTTGCCTTTCTTGAATATCAGGGCTTGTTCTCTATGTGGTAGCATGGACACATGCAGCACACACATGCTCTGCATCTCTGTTGGCCTCATTCTGCTAAAGATACTCTAGTGCAAATCAGTCCTTCAGTTCTTAAATTCCATTTGCATGTTCTCTTTGCAAGGAAGTCTCAAATATTTCTCTAAAGTAGAAACACATTATCTCTGAAAACTCGAGATAAATTCTCTAAGCATCAGTCCAAACCAAGAATCCAGGCCCTATGGCAGGCTGAATCTTGGGTCACATCAGCCACATTTTGCTGTGGCCTACACAGGGTAAGCAGGAAACTGAAAAAGAACTGTGAGAGCAAAATTCTCAGTCATGGGATTCTGTCATGCACCTTTTAAAAAGCTACGAGTCAGAAAGGCTCTTCTACAAAAGCTTACAGGGCTCTAGTCTCCACTGCCTCTTGTACCTTTTGACTCAAGATTCCACAGGACAGAGTGATCTGGTTAAGCAACTAACAACCAACCAAACCTGGCAAAACTCCCTGCCTGTCAGCAAGGGTTGCTTTGTGGACAATTGCGAGGCAAAGCCAAGCAAGTGAAATTCATCAGTGCAGTTGTTTAGGCAAATTTACTCATTTTATTACCGAAACAGAAATTTCCTAACTGTACATTATCTTCACTCCCTTTGTTGGACAAACTTAACTTCCCTGTCTTCCCTTCTGTTGACCAGCCCGAAACAGAGCTGCATGGCTGACCTTTTTAGACAGAGGCAGAAAGAACACATTTTATTTATTTATTTATTTTTTTAGTGTGCTGCAAATCGGTGTAAATTGCTCCTGCTGCAGCAACATTTGCCTTTCCAGGTACTGAGAAAGCAGATACTGGAAAGCATCCTGCTACATAATGGAATTCTGAGATACAGAAAACAAAATAAATGCTTGTAAAAACTTCTCTGATCTTTCCCCCACCCCACACTTTTTTTTAAAGCATAAACCATGTAACAGAAAAAAAACCATAACAGAAAACTGCTCTTCCATTTCAAACCAGTTTAGGTGCTTAAAACCTGTATGTGTTTATTTGCCTTTTGGGCTTTGTACTTAATCAATATTAATACCAAAAGATGCATGCTATAATTGTTCAGATTTGCATTCTTTTTGTGTATTCTCCCATTTATCACACTAAATTGTTGCTAAATTGATGGGTTTGCTATTTAAAGGCTCTTGTTCTAGTTTTACATGCATGACATCCACTTGGCAACTCTTTCTGCAGTAGAGTGACAAACATTTTAAAGCCCTTAAACCACAATACTGCTAAATAACAAGCAAAAAAATCTAACAAGCCAACGACATGATACTACAAAGAATAATGCCTGTTTAGTTATAATAAAAGGAATAAAACAAGAAAATGTGATGTGCTTACCTTTCTGCACATACCTACTGTGAACATTTGGACTCATTATATGCAAATGTAGAGTAAGAGTTCTAGTGTCCATTTTATCCACATTCAAGTTAACTGGCTAAATTTTCTCTGTCAATGGGCACATATTGAGCCCCTGAACATTCCTTGGCTTCAGATATACAACACGAACTCAAATGTATCAATGAGAACATTGGCAAAATCACTACATTCTGCTACTCCAAAGGAACAAACTGGAAGTGTTGAGCAAGCAGTGAGAAAATTTGCTTCAGCTATCCCACACAGTAAAATTCAGCACTCTGTCATGTACCACACAACTTGTGCCGAAATCAACGTGAGCTCTGGGTCTGTCTGAGATTTGAACTTGATCCATTAACTGCACAATTTATGCAACAAGGAAGTTATCATCTCAAACTGACTAACAAAACATTGTGATCAAACCAAAAAACCTACTTCCTTAGTATATGCAACATTTTGAAAGTAAAGAAAAAAGAAGGTAATGCAGCTACATTTCATCTGAATCTGTGATTTGTTGTTCTAACACAAGCACAGAACCTGCTCACCAGCTGTAAATCGTTGCCAATCAGGTGGCAGCCAGCGGAGCTTGATCCAAACCTCGGCAACTTTGTAAATAACGCTGCAATACAAAGGCGTAACCTACTAAATTTGTTTTTCCTTTCTCGCATAACGTAACAATCACAGCCTCACCAAAACGTAACGGCATAACAAGATAACCATATGTAAAGTTGGGAGAGAAAAAAAAAAGTCTTAATTGCAAATAAACTCACAGGGCAGAGCACATGTGAATACTCTTCTGTTCCGCCAAAATCCAGCTGCACAAGTCTCCAGATTCCCAGCACTTTATTGCCTATACCGGCAGCTATCCTGCTCTCAGTACTGCCATCTAGGAGAGAGCGGCGGCGTACCGCGGGCCGCCTGGAACATCAGCTCCCAGGCAGCAGCATCCCCGGAAAGCATCGCAAAGCTGTTGCTGCTGCTAAAATTTTAACTGCAGCCGGTAGTTAACTACCGGCTGTGCCGGTTCGAGAGCAGTCTCCCCCAAACCCCTCAGCCCTTCCCAAGCGAGCTCCGCCGAGCGCATACACCAGCAACTGCTTCGCGCATCTCGGCGTTCTGTGGCGAGGGAAAACGGGGGAAATGCCCAGCCCTGTGCGCGCCGCACCGCGCCCGGGCCCTGCGGGCTCGGAGCAGAGCGGAGGGGAGCGGAGCGGGCGCCCCGGGGGTGCGAGCGGCACCGGAGGAACCGGGCTGCGGCCGCCCCAGCGCTCCGCGCAGCTTCGCGGGCGGCTGCGCGGACACCGCGGGAGCGGGAAGA
>VYZT01029250.1:50034-97965 GCA_013400735.1 Pomatostomus ruficeps | reverse complement strand
CGGGGATGCGCCGCCGCCGCCGCCGTGCCCGCCCCCACCTGCGCCGTCCCTCCCAGCCCGGCGCTCAGGTGCGGAGGGAGCACAAAGGCAGCGCTGCGGCGCGGTGGGGCCAGCAGGCTCTCCCCCGCCGAGCCCTCGGCCCCGCTGCACCAGAGCCCCGCTCCCCTCCCCTGCCGGCACCGAGCGCCAGCCCACCTCAGCCCGCTGCGGGGCCGCCCCCCCGCCCGAACCGTGCAACTTGCCCTAAGCCTCCCCTCGGAAGCCCCCTCACCGGCCCCTTGTGCTGCGCTTGGTGCCGGCACTACGGAGCGCCCCTCAGCCTGAGGAAGTTCCCCGGTCCCGCGGAGAGCTGAGGGGGACACGCACGCCCAGCCACTGACACCCCCCGGCCTCGCCCCACTCCGCCGCCCGGCAGACACGTACGGGCAGCCCCCGCAGCGCCGGGGGTACGGACCCTGCGCCCGGTGCTCGCCAGACAGGGCGGCCGCCGCCACCCCCTGCCCCGTCGCCGCTGGGTGCGTGTGTGTGGAGGGGGGCACAGGTGACGGGCAGCAGGAAAGAGCCGCTTCCCCCCTGGCGGGAAGGTATGTGGTGCAACACCGCTCCTGCCTTCCCCCCACCCCGTCTCTGCAGATGCCCCCGGGAAGGGCTGCGAGGCTGGCAGCCGACAACAGCCGCCCCCTCCCCCGGAAAAGCTGTTCTGCCTCCTTCTCCCTCGCTCGCCTTCTTTTCAGCTCGGCCGCTTGACTGACAGGGAGCCTTCCAGCGGCCGCCCACGCGCGCTCCCGTTTCCCCTCCGCCGGAGAGGGAGATGGCGAAGGAGAAAGCATGAATGAAACAGCCAGGCAGCGAGCCGGAGCAGCCGGCCCGGCCCCCGGTAGCGCCGGGGCCGCTGCCGCAGTGATGCCCAGGGACGGCGGAGGGCCCCGGGCGGTGTAAGGAGCCCCGGGCGGTGTGGGCAGCCCCCGGCCCCGCTGTGGGCTCCTGAGTAAGGGGAGCCGGCGGCCGCTGACTGCCAGCGGGCTCCCCCACGGCATCTCTGCTCGGAGGGTCCTGAGAGGCCGCTGGAAGACCCTGCGATGCCTCCTCTGGGTTTGTGCCGTCAGGGCAGAAGGTGGAAGGTTGGTGCCTTCTCAAGCCAGAGACACAACTGTGGCCTTAGAGATGCCACAGGAACTGGCTGGTTCCTCGTCTATACACCCACTTTGCTCCACCAAAGGCAGTTCATTTTGTACTCATGAAACCCCAGCACGTAATACCTGGACTAGGACTCTTGTCGAGAAGTAATAGAAGGGAGGAAACAATCTCAAAATTCATTTAAAGCCCACTTGGTTTTCCCAGTGATTAGTTTGTACTGTGGGGTAGCCTTGTAATCCTTTCTTTTTCCTCAGATCAGTTGTCCCAAAAATGCTTGTGACTTGTTAAACACACACTTCACAATCTCTGGCTGGAGATCAGAGGTTGTCCCAGTGCTTTGGCATAGCTGTTGTTGGGTTTGGTTTGTGGTGTTGGTTTCAGTAGCCTTACTGCACAGTCTAAGGATTAAATCTTCAGGCAGTGTGGGCCTACAAAGTCAGTGAAGTTACCTCAATATCCATTCACTGAAGATCAGTAATTTATTTTAATTAATATTTTATGTATTTTCTTGATTTTATTCACTGGAATTCTTCATTTGAACACACAAAAGTATATATTTATTTAAATCTCTTACAATTTAAGTTGGAAAGAACATTTTCTACTTCTGAATATGCATGGATTATTTTGTTATATGCTGGTACGTACATTGCATGCTGCACTTGAGACATATCTGCATTTGCAGTTGCATAATCAATAAACATGGGGTTTCGTCCCATGAATCTAGAATCACATTCTGAGCTGTTTTAAACCAGTATGCCTCCACAAATTTAATGCCTGCCAGAAAATTTATATCAGCTAAAATTTTAGTCTCTGAATTTAAAAAAAGCTGCTTTTAATTTCTGTGGGGAAAGTGTCTTAGGAACTTCATTTTTTAAATTTTGTGTTCCTGAAAACTGAGTGCACAATAAAGCATTGTCAAGTCTTCTGCTATAGAACAATAAATATATCATTATAATTTAGATAGATGCAATCCTTTATGTATTTGTTTTATAAGGTTCTTATGTTTGTGGTAATAGTTCAGCATGACTCACCTACCGTACATATCACTGCCACAGCTGTTGTAAACCTTCTTCTGAGTCAGAGAATGACTTTATGACCCAGAATTCTGGCAGTGAGTACTATCCTAGTGATTTTCCCAATTAAGAGAGAATTGTGAGTTGCTATCAGCGCAGGGTGAGTCAGTTTGAATGTAAGGCAAAACTAAACTCATCAGTTACTACTGCACTAGGTCAGTATCCTCTTCCCTTCCAACAGTCTGTATTATGAAAACCTGGAAGCATCTTGTGATGGCACCACCTCTGAGAGTTCAAAAAGACTGCAGTGGGCCACGGAATTAGTCCTCCTTATTCCCAAATGCTCCAAGCTACTCTACCAGCCATCTATGGCTCGCTGCCATGGAGTGCACAGTAGCTTTGCAGGGTTTTGGGGCCAGCAGCAGCATAGACCTGAGAGGCAGCAGGGTTTCTCTGCTTTATACTGAGAAATCATTTTGTTTCTTGGGTTTACCAACATGCAGGAGGTGTGACATTAAAACCACATGTTCTCTGCAATTTGTTGCTGAAAAACATCCCAAATCTGCCTGAACTGATTTTGAATATCAAAATTTGGGTACCCTGTACTCTGCCAACTGTTCTCTGCAGACAACATGGTAGAATCAGTCAACTACCTACTTGCTGTTAAAATTGTGTCAGAGAAAAAGGGGCCATAATTCGGGATTGGGTACATGGCTAAGCCATGAGGGCAAGATGACCTTGAGTTAGGCCGGTGGCAGTCTGGGTTTGCTCTGGTGTTTTGTCACCCTGACACAATTAGAAAGGATTTAAATGTGTGATTGTGGTGAGGCCAATATCAGACATGGGGCAGAGGGTGGAGACTCAGTGATCAGTGAGCTGGGTTTATTGCCAGCCTTGCCAGGGACTTCAGTGTTGACTCTGGCAGCAGCTCCCTGCTAGGCAGGCAGGCAGGGGTTGCTGAGTCAGGATTACAGCTGGGATCAGGCCTGAACTTCGGGTGAAGCACAACTGATGAGCCAGGTTTGAAGTAGTGTTCAGAAGATGTAAGTAATTTTGGGGCACCCACTGATACAGCTGTAGAGCAGAGGGTATTGGTGAATTTTGTATGGATGTTTGACCTTGCTTAGAGTGAAGCACTTGCACTATACTGTGTCTGAGGCAGCTGTTAAGGATCCTGGTAAGGGTTAAGGTGGGAATAGCTGGAAATTTGTAACATTTGAAGTTGATGTCCTGCTGTATTTGTGTCCTTGTTAATAGCCTATGTCCATTTGATTTTATGGTCCAGAAAGTCATTGAAAAAATCTAATCCATCTGTTTTCTAAATGACTTTGGGTTTTATTTCCCTTTTGACCTGCTGGACATGAGACCTATTTGACCTTGGCTGAGCTGCTGGAAAGCAGCTCTGCAGAGAAGGACCTGAGGGTCCTGGTGGACAACAAGCTGTCCACGAGCCAGCAGTGTGTCCCTGTAGCCAAGAAGGCAAATGGTATCCTGGTGTGCATTAGGAAGGCATTGTCAGCAGTTTGAGGGAGATGATCCTGCCCCTCTGCTCAGCCCTGGTGAAGGCTCACCTGGGATACTGTGCTGAGCTCTGGGCTCCTCAGTACAAAACAGACATGGAGCTCCTGGAGTGGGTCCAGTGGAGGGCTACAAAGATGGTTAAGGGTCTGGAGCATCTCTCCTATGGGGAATGGATGAGGGAGCTGGGCCTGTTCAGCCTCAAGAAGAGAAGACTGAGAGAGGACCTCATCAATGTCTGTCAGTGTCTGAAGGGAGGTGTCAAGAAGATGGAGCCAGGCTCTGCTCACTGCTGCCAAGCAATAGGACAAGAGAAAATGGGCAGAAACTGGTACACGGGAAATACCACCTGAATATGTGGAAGAACTTTAAAGTATAGGTGACCATGCACTGGAACAGATTGCCCAGAGGGGTTGTGGAGTCCCCCTTGCAGGACATACTCAAGAACTGTCTGGGTGCAATCCTGTGCCATGTGCTCTGGGATGGCCCTGCTTGAGCAGGGAGGTTGGCCCAGATGACCCTCTGTGGTACCTTCAACTTGACCCATTCTGTGATTCTGTGACTTAGTCTCCTGTAGTATCCTTGTAGACAGTTGGAGAGGTATGGAAGAATAGGTGAAAAATTGGCTGAGCCCCAGGGCTTGAGGGGTAGGAGTCAACAATTCAAAATTTATCTGGTGGCTTATTAGCAATGTCCCTCTGGGGCTGTTGCTGTTTAACATCAATATCAATGACCTACATGAGGGGACAGACTATACCCTCATTTCACAATTGAAACCACATCAGGGCTGCTGTTCAGATGGATGTCAACCTGAATTATTCTATGAATTTAGCGGGAATCTTTACTTAGTCTTTGACAATGACATTGTATGTATTCTGATTTTCCAAAAAGGTGAAGGCAAAGAAAAAGGAAGAACTTAGTGAAACCAGTGGGGTAAACCCATTGAGTAGTAGGTACTGAAAAGGGGCTACAAAAGAAATTTTATGGCCAGAATCTTCAGGAAGAGCCTGTGCAGTGGATTCTGATTAAGGGAGGAAGAAAATGCATGTGAGCCATCTGCAGGAAGTGAATTGGGTTGGTGTGGAAACATAGGCAGAATGCAGGGAGCTTTGTATGAAATGCTGCCTGCTTTGTTGGCCCCTTTGTTTTGTAGTACCTTCCATGTCTTTCCATCTGACCAAGTTTCTTATATCTGTATGCAGAATACAAATCCAGATAGCTTTACTGAAGTGAGCAGAGCCACGCCACATTTGTTTTGGTTAAATACGAAATTAAAACTAGAGGGTTGTTTTCCTGCAGTAAACTTGGTAGGAGCATAAGGGAGAAATGCAACTTAAAATAGCATTTGGGAAATATATATAGCAAAATGAACAAACAATATGCAGTGAGTCATGTCCAGTGGTTCTTGCAGTAAAAGAGAGAGGATCTTCTCTGAGGAAACTGGCTGGGAATAGCTTTCGCTTGTCTGAAGCTGGAGCTGCCCTCTGGGTACAGCGTTTTGGCAGTGGCCAGAGGATTCCTTTGTGGGTGCAGAGCACTCTCTGGGCAGAGGTTATTGCGGGACTGGACCACAGACAATCATGCACTGAGAGACCCTGTACAGGCTAGCAGAGAAATCCTCAAGCACAGTTAAGTAAAAGTGATTAAAAATCTGGTTTGTCTGGCAAGTGGAGACCAGGAACCGCCATTTTATCCATGGCCAAGGGCTGTAGTGGAGGATGTCCTAGGGGACATGCCACTATCCTGGGGGAATCTGTTACAGCACTTAACCTCTTACCTGCTGCTATGCAGACCTATCTTATAAACTGGTGGCACAGCTGCCCCGAAGCAAAACTCACTGTACTAAGGTAGAAGGCAAAAGCACAGGGCAGCTTCACTTTTATGAGCTTTGAAACTATGAAGCCAGATAGAATTGGCCAGGCTGGGTGGCAGCAGTTTGACCATCTCTATTAAATATAAAACTCAACACACAGCAGAGAGAAGGGGTTCTGATGACACTATTTCAGCTTGGTTCTCATGGTAACCATTATGTCATCAGGATACCATGGTTACTATAATACTACTTACATTTCAAATGTTAAAAAAGGCAGAAGGAGGAAAAAAAAAAACTTTTCCCAAAGTTGAGAAAGAGATGTGTTTATTCAGAATCAAGTATTCACAAGGAAGAATTAACCAGTAGTTATTAATACTTCCTGGAAAAGCCATTTTGAGACCATGAAGGATTGTTTTAATTAGTAATTACTATTTCTTACTGTTCTTGTTGCTGTCCCTGTCACCATATGGTGTATGTCCTGGGGTTTCCCCTCTCAGCTTTGTCACCAGCAGCTATTTTGATAAATACACACTGCAGAAGGTTAACACGGTCAGATTCAGAACTTTGGGAGCATAATTTCTGCTTGAGTTATAAACCTCAATTTGCACAAAAGTCAGAATTTAAAAAAATCCAGAAGTATAAGACTGGGACTGTGAGGTTATCTCATTTCAGAGGTTCAAGCAAAGCAAAGGAAGTCTTGGCTTGGATGCTTTCAAGATGCTGAAGCATATGGCTCAGAGGAAATCAGAATGGCAGCTTGCTATTCCTTGTTTGAGGACAAAAAGTATACTGATGGCAGGATGTTTTCAGGGGATCAGGCCTGCAGACCCCTATAGCTACTGCATGAGAGACCTTTGCTGCAGGAGAGGACAAGGGCTCTGACACTGTGAGAATGTATGATTTTGAAAATGGTCTGATAATGAGAAGTGAAAGAGCTTTAGATCGTTGTATGTGTGAATCTAAAAAGGAATTAAAATAAACAGACAATGCACGTACTTCCAAAAGCAGCTGGTGTTTGTGGGACCCTTGGTGTTAGTGGCTGCTCAACTTAAGACTGCTTACAGAAATCACTGGGTGTTCTGTGCATTATTGAGGTCAGGTCTTGGGAGGTAGTTTGAGACAGAATCCACAAAAGCAGTGCATTTAAAATTTCAAATTCACTTTTTGGCACTCTTGAGAGTTCAGGACTGCTCAGTTGGGCAAGGTTGATTTTCAAATGGTTATTAAAAAAGATTAACAAAGTATTAGGTATTAAGATTTAATGGGGAAAGTTCAAAATCAAAATAATTTTGTTAACTTATGTAATTGCCTGATCTTATCACCGGTATTTTTCTTTCTCTTTCCCCTGATACTTGTTATCACTGATTAAAGTATCTTTTTCTAAATTGGAAAGTAAATTTCTGAGGCCAAGATTGTAGTTTTCTATACTGACTGAACAGGGCGCAGTCATAACATAGCAGGCGCGAAACTACAGAAGCTGGATTTTAGATGCAATCTGAATTGAGAAGTATAGTATCTCATATATATCTTTTTATATATGTATATACTCACAGCCGTGAAAATTTCTGTATTAACCAATAAGAAAAAGGACTAATGGCTGCTGTGTAAACCTAACCTTGAAGAAACCAATGACATGTGTACAGTCATTTCTAAAATGTTGCCCTTTAATACACGTTGAGCTTCCTGAAGCATTAAAGTTCCCCACTTATCCCTAGATTGATTTAATTTCTGCAGGATCCCTCCTGTCTGTATCTAGCATTCAAAACATTGTCTCTTCATGCATTTTCTCTTCTTGCTGTTGCATATTTTACAATACAAATAGTCAAATCACAAAAGTTTTGGCAAAACCAACAGCAATCACCAGCCAGACTTTCCTATACACAAAAATCCATAGTCCAGCTTCAGTGATTTCAGGGGGGCAAAAGCACAAATCTGAAAGGAAAGAATGATGCTGTAGAGAATATTTCTCTTGACTACAAAAATTTCCATGCCAGCAAACAGCTAGTGGTGTTTCTAGCAAATTCCCTCTCTCTAGATTAAACAATCAGCTGCCCTTTCTTAATGTTCACTGTAGCCTAGCTCATTTTGTACATCTGTTGTAGTCTTGCAAATATTAGTAAACAAGCCTTTCACAGCATGCTTTGCTGCTAAGCAGCACTGACAGACTCTTGAGATAGCCGGCGTCTCTATAGCTGGGTAAAGCTAAAGAGTTTTACCTGTTTATCTGTCTGATTTAATAGTCCTCTTGATCCAGAATCGAGAAAATTTATGTCCAATATCATCCAAAGCCGCAAACAAGTAGATTTAGTCCAAGAGTACCATAGAAAAGTGTTCCACAGAAAGTATATTCTGAATTGAGATAGTCCTATCAAGGTCCTATCTGTGGTGCTTCCTAAGTTTTCCATGGGTCTGTGATAAATGTCCTTTGCTACTGAAGTTCATTCTTTGCCAGTATATAGCAGCAATTATGGTTGTACATAGACACCTAAAGGATGTATATGAATAATGGAGATCTTGAGGGATGGCAGGCTAAAATACTGAACCAGGGGAATCAAATTGATTAGGGCCTTATGATCAATACCCTGAGCAGAGATAATTTTAGTATTGTATTTCTATGAGGTCACCAGCATAGAAAATAACTCTTTGGGTTTTAGTAGTATCTTGATGTCTTAAAAATGCCCTTAGTATATTGGTAAAAGACAAGATTTGTCTCTTTTATTTAATTAGGTTTCAGGACATATAATCAGCTAAGAATTTTAATTTATATATCATGGCAGGTAGCATAAAGACAAGATATATACCCCTTTGCTGATAATAACTCGATTAAGAAACCAAGGACCTGCATTTTATGTGTAGTCATCAGAAGTTGGCATATGCTCTGCAAGACTGCTTTGTCTGGCACCTGAAGCTGTTGTCAAGCTTTTTCTTTGAATTCTTCTAGTTGCTATTCGTTCCCAGTCTCGTTGTCACTTAGCTCTGCTGAACTGCCAGCAGCAGCGCCCTTTCTTTCTGCCTGTTGTGACAAAGCCAGTTCACCAGGCAGAAAGTTACTCTAAGCTGTGACATATGGGAGCTCATGAATCAAGCTTTCCCCATTTGAAAAGTATCAATAATCAAGAATGACAATGAAAAAAACTAAATAATAGTCTATGTCAGGTGAAAGTTTTCTAGGGTAACTTAGACAATTTTCTACTCCTTTTGCAGTAGATGACAGCAATCATTTTTCTAGAATGCTATTTACAGAATATGTGCATAAACCCTTTATTAACATCACCAGTCTTTTTAATGCATACATTTATCTTTAATTCTTAGCCTGGTTTTTGTTGTTATACAAACTTTCTTAACAAATAACTATAATATAGTCTGACTTACTTGTAGTTGGAAAAAAATTATATAGAGAGGATAAATACGCACTTTGAGGAATACTTGATTTGAGCCTCCTTTACTAAAATGAGGCAGTTGGGAGTAGCTGTCTTTGAAGAGCCTTATTGCAATTGTTTAACAGCAATGTCTGCCATGCAATTTATTACCTCTCTACATGCAACATATGAACACTGTTAAAGTTTATATACAGCAAGAAACATAGAATTTTAACTTTTTGTGATAACCACGTGAGAAAGAAATAAGCCATTCGCATTATCCAGTTATCCAGTGCTTGGGAAAGCACACCAGTTGGTGTGTGTGACACTCACAGTAGGAGTAGCTGACATGGGATCCATATGGCACTTGAGCGTGGAATTCAGCAAGGGAATCTGAAAGGTCATCCAAACTTCAGCTGGAGAGAGAGCTTCATCTTAAGATAAAAAAGAAATTACTTACCTGTGGCCAACTGTTGTATCACTATATATACTGATATAACATCTATATCCCTTTCCTGCATCTTTATCCCTACTCCATTGCTTTATCTTCTTAAAACGAAGCAGGGGTGGACTGTCACAGGCCTGAGTAGGAGGAGGAAATAAGTAAATGGGTATTATTAAAGAAAACAAGTTGCACTCAGTCCAAGCCATACGGTCTGAGAGCCATAGGCTCTGAGAATTACTGGTTGTGCTGGTTTTGGCTGGGCTAGAGTTATTTTTCTTCACAGTAATTAGTGTGGGGCCATGTTTCGGATTCGTGCTGGAAAAAGTGTTAGTAATACAGGGATGTTTTCATTATTGCTGAGCAGGGCTTGCACAGAGCCAGAACCTTTTCTGCCTCTCAACCCCTACCCGCCNGCTTTGCTTTGCTTTGCTTTGCTTTGCTTTGCTTTGCTTTGCTTTGCTTTGCTTGCACACATGGCTTTTGCTTTACGTATTAAACAGTCTTTACCTCAACCCATGAGGTTTCCCACTTTTACCCTTCTGATTCTCTCCCCCAACCTGCTGCGGGGGAAGTGAGAGTAATCTGTTCATCTATTTCCTTTATAAAACAGCATCATGAGAACAAAGCAATAGACAACCTTGGAACTGTGAGCACTGGTCATTAGGGCCGATTGCAAAGTGCTACTTAGTCACGGAAATGGAGCTTGGTTAATTGAAAGTGGGCTGTTGAGAATGGTTTTGGTTATGCCTGGCTTGTTATTGCACACCTGATGGCTTGGAACTGTAGGAGAAAAGGGAGGGATTCATTTCAGCACTGTACATCTTAAGGATTGCTTGTTGAAAAAAGTCTCCCTCTGGCTGCAGTTGTCAAAGGACAAGCTGCAGACTCTGGGGATGTAGCTTGACTTTCCTGTAGTGCCACCCAGTTCCTAAGAAGACTTAGATAAGTGGCAAAGAGTGAATCACTGTGAATCACTGTGCTCTCAGGCTTCACCAGAGAGGGCCCCAGGCACTGGGACTTCACTGAGAGTGGAGTGGAAGGGATATGAGGGAAGAAAAAGGCCTCACAGCCTGAGGACTCACTCATTCCTGGTCTAGAGGGTCAAGATGGGACATTGTGGGATGACACTGCAGTACTATTTTGTGTATTAATGTCATTGAAGATTCAAATATATCAGCAATGTATCAGCAAAATAATATATCAGAATATTAACTGAAGCAATAGGAAAATTCCTTCTAAACCAAAATGATAGGTCAAAACAATTAAGTACTGGAATTTCTTTCTTGGATTCTTCAGAGCTTTCTTTACTTTGAACTTTTGTAATTTATTTAAATGGTATGGCTGTGGACAAAGCTGCCTTACTGCCTCCTTAACCTCTTGCTCCAGGCCTAACTTCAAAGGGGCTATTTTGGGCTTATACCTGCATGTATTTGAGATAGTTTATAAAACAAACATTCTCAAAGGTCACACTCGTCCATGGCATAAGCCAGAGCAATTCCTTTTGAAGCTGATGTAAGTTATGTCTACTAATATCCAGAATGGACTAAATCTTAAAAGGCCTCAAGTTTGATTTTTCTTTTTCCATGTTCTTCATCTGACTGCCTAGAGCTGTTTGAATGCAAATAGCTATTGGAACAGCTCAACCATTGGGAAACAAAAGAGTTAAGAATAAGTTCCTGTTTATTTGCCAAAGTATCAACTGAAAGACCCCTTCCCAGTTTCCATTGCAATGTGATGGTGAGAGACTTGCCTAAAGCAGCACTGAGGAGTGACTAGACCTGTATTCTAAAGTCAATCCTATCTGAGATCCATTTTGCTTGTTAAATTTACAGTATTTTAATCTCTTCATTTAAATGTGAATTCTGTGGACATTAACAGCATGGAAGTCCTGTCTACATTTATTGGTGCAATCCCCCTGAGAGCAGGAGAGAAACAAAAGGGTGACTTTCGGTTTCAATGTAATGCCACCGAGGGCTCAAGCGACCTGTTACCTCTCTCGTTGTTTCAGAGGAGTGACACACACCACTAATATACTGCAAACACACACAAAAGTAACACAGGAGATGCTCTTGCTTGTGTTATTACTCACTTCCTATTTCCAGCTTAAGAATGTGTTAGTAAAGAGTGTTACACAAACTGTTAATCCTGTTTTAACAAGAAGTGTAGTACAATGCATCGTAGGAGTATAAAGTGATACAATTTTCCCCTGTGGGTTGGAGAAAGTATTTTTCTAAGTGTTTGGATTACACAGACTACATAACATTAGCCTAGTTGTTGCTAATTGCAGGTGTTCTAACGCCCACCTTATTCTGTTATATGGTTTTATCATGGCTGGCATCATTATTTAATCATTACAGCAGTGGACAAAGAGTCAGAATTCCTGGCTCCTGAGAGTAATTTAGGTGATTTACTAGGTTTTTGTGTGCTTGGATCAGTCAGAGCTCAGTCTCTTTGTGCCTCCATCTCTCCACCTAAAAGCAGAAGTAATCTGGAGGTTCATATATTTATGCCTAGGATTCTTTCCCACTCTCTGCAGTAAAAGAGAAAATAAATGTAAACATTTTGTCCCACCTCAAAGTCTGGTTTTTGAAAATTTGTGTTTATGAGGAATTGGGCCAAACATGGTAATATTGATATGCTTTCCTTTCTGTGGGTTGAAAAGTAACAATAAGTGCTGATTAGGAAATGGAGGCCTCAGATATTTCTGTAGTCCCAGAGTGAATTTGCTATATTATATTTTCTGAACTTTTGATTTTTTATTTGAATTCAGTTCTACTTGTCTCTGTTTTTGACTTGTCTCTGCATCACCTGAATAATTCATGATTGTCATGCCAACTCACTGGGTCTCTCTAAATTGCCTAGGGCCGGGTGGGTCCCAGGGCACACTGTTGCTTGCCCTACCTTGTGCCCATTCACAATTAACAGGAGAACTCAGCTGGGACTGAATGGGAAAAGTACAAGGCAGCAGTACTGAAGTTCACAGGTGCAAATTAAAATTGATGTGACTTGGAACCATTCCAGTTTGGCTCAACAACATGAAGTTTATTGGTGAGAAGGAGCAAAGTCCAGGGGTCTTGGCATCAGGAGACTGAAGCAATCCCTTCGTCTACCACATTCATGAGAGTGGTGTCAGGGAGAAATCCAATAGAACAAATGACAGGACAAATGGGAGAACGCACGATATACAAGAACAGTGCTACTATGAGTTTGGAAACCTGGCTGGGGTGAAATGGTTGTGCCTTGTGAGGATTAGAATATTTAACATAAAATTCCAGAAGCCTGTGATTCTGTCACGGGCATAAGTGATCCATGATGCCTGAAGATAGACTTTATTTTTATCTGGAAAATGCCTTTCAAAACCTAAGTCAATGACTTTAGCAAACTGTCCCCATCCTAAGGTGTATTTTGTCATCAGTTTAGAGATGTTTAATTAGGTCTAATAAAAGTCTAAATTCAGTGAACTTTCATGCTCAACATGTCAAACACAGAGACTTTTCAAAAAGCTTGCTTAGAGTTACCAGAACTACAGAAACCAGCCTGGACCATCTAGAAAACTAACATCTAAGGAAAATATGAACTAAGACATGATTTTTGAAGAAAATAATAGCATATTATTCCTGCAGTACAAGGTTAGTTTTTGGCAGCCACTTCAACCTCTTTGCAGGAAGGCAAAGAATTGCAACTGGAATGGCTGGGATTTCACTGGAATATATTTTAAAATCAGTTCTCAAATCCTACCTACTGTCTGTGGAGGCCTGTAATTCTGTGTCCTGAGGCACTCTGAGCTCTCAGCTGCGCCTTCAATGGGGTGTTCTAAACCCCCTGGTTTGTTCTGCCTGTATCTAAATGTCACCTCTGGCCCTGAAAGCCACTTAAGGTACTTCAGGAATGCTCTATCAAGGCAGCTGTCACCTCCTGGGAGAAAACAACAGCTTCCAGTGAATGGCACTGGATGATTTGAAAAGACTCAGAAGGAGAGGGAGGGGGGGAAAGGCATTTGTCAATATTTTTTTGTTGGTTTGGGTTTTGTTATTGTTGTTTTTTTTCCCTGGTGACATTAAAGTGTATGGTTACATCTTGTGTTTGAATGCTGTTGTACTGGATCAGAGCAGAGACTGTGAAGTTGCTATATTTCATCCCTGGTACCTTGAGGAGCATGAGCAAGAGAGACCCAGTGGGGGATTTTTATATGGAGTTACTGGTATGTGTGACCAACAATGAGCAAATTACTTCCAGGTCAGAAATTTTGAGAAGCGCTTCAGTTATCAAGAAAAATTTGTGCTAATTGTTTTTCTTTTTTAATTTGCATGGATAAAACACGTTCTGGATGTTCTTGGGACCTGCTCTATTGTAGTCAGACTGCTTCACCTTGGTACTTCTACCACATATTTTTGCAGAATTCCCCAATCTGTTGTGATTGTAGGAGTTGGAAAATTCGAGCATGTTTAGAAACATGGCTGCTTCTTAATGTGTGGGGGTCTTTTTCACCCCAGAGACCTGGATATTCTCTCTCTTTCATATTACTCTCTCAGTTTTGATGTAGGCTCCAAGCAAAGGTTACTACTGTGTGGGTCTACTGGTTTTGTCATTATGTTATACTGTGCTTTTAAATAATCATCAGGAGCACCTAGAGCACAGGATGGGCACCTTTCCTTTCCCATCTGGTTTTATAAGCATAAATAAATAGTTACAGAAAAGACAGCTGTGGCAGTTCCCCCTCTTCTCTGATAGATCTCTCTTCAAAGCTGTGGATCAAAAGAGCATTGTAAATATTCAGCAGCAGGGACCATGGCTCTTGAGTACTGGCACAGAAGAGTCACATGTGAACTTCTAAGCCTGCATAAGTAACCTTCCAAAATGCAGGTTGAAAAAATAATAAACACACTTATCTTGCCAGCAAGGATAGAAAGTGCCTCCTGTCACTCAGAGCAACTCTCGGAGGCCTTGCAGACGTATATGGAGTTGAAGGAGGCCTGTGTGAGGCCCTCTGCCTTCAGAAATGTGACAGAAATTCAAGTCTGCTTTCACTGGGACACTAGAAATGGCACTGCAAGAGACTCAAGAGATCTAAATTAAAATTCCATCTTTGACACAGACCTTTGGAGTGTATGAGCAAATTGCCCTGTCCTTTAGTTCCTTCTGGTAAGAAAAAAAGGGTGATAATATTTTTTCTCTCTGTCTTGTATCAGAGTACCAGACTGAGGCCATTTCTCACTAGACAGATGTATTGGAACCCAAGCCCTCCTGAGGCAGCTAAGCAATAAATACAGAAGTAAAAATAGGTGTAAGTAGGGAAATAAATTATTTCTAACACCTTGAAATTGATGTGGGATGTGCTGTTATTGCTTTTATATACTAAATAAGTAAAATTTATCTTTTTATGAAGACAGGCGAGCTTTTATTGAACAGTATAAAACTTGCTTGGGAGAAATGCAAGTAAATAGACTTGACTATTTTCCTCATATAAAACTAATGACACAAAAGAAAATTTTATAACTGCGTGTGCTCACAACACAGCTCAAAACCAGCTCATCCCCTATCCTGCCTTTAAGCCCAGTGGCAGATTAGTAAGGGGAATTATCAGAAACTCCTAAACTTTACTCTTGTGCTCTAACTGTTGTTGTTGTTGTTTTCAAATCTCATTTCAGCCTGTCTTTGGATGTCAGATGTTGATGTAACAAGACATCTGCTGCTGTCCTGAAACTACATTTCTGGTTGGTAAAATTAACTTTTTTTCCCTAAAGTTGGTTACTAAAACTGGTATTTTACAGTAGAGAATGTATCTCCTCCCCAGTCAATACTCATCACTGAGTGATGATCACTGATTTGGACTAAGCAAGCCAGGTTCTTCACTATCTGGCTGTCCATCTGTAAAGATCATTCCCTAAAAACAGTAATCTGCTTAGGCAGGATTTTGTATCGACATGAATAAATGTGTGAGGCAGTACAGGACAACGAATAAGAAGAGTGGTGTTTTAAGCATGGGATCCCACGCTGAGTAAAGTTTTCCTAGCCTGAATGGCTGAGGAAAGGGGAGGGCAGAGGAAACTGCAGTAACTCCGCAGCTCCATAGATGTCACCAGCTTTTCGCTCCAGCTTTCCCCAGACGTTTTGGTTCGTACCTATCTCCCTCCAGCCATTTACTCTGTAGCCCCAGAGGGACTGTTTTTTGGATGATGAAATACTGCAGAGTACAAATTCAGAGCTGCCAGCAGTGAGCTGTGCCTGGACAGGAGATACAAAATGGAAAATGTAAACAGTAACGCAGTACTTTTTCAATTACATCTTAAGCAAACATACTTACTTAATAGGAGTCATAGAACAGTGTGAACTTCATTTTCAGATATTGAGACCTAAATCATTATGGTATTTCCTGAGCTTTGTTTAAAATGATTTATGAAGGTTATTTGCAACATTTTGCCTCCTTCTGGAATTCTCACGTAAAAATCCAAACCACACAATTTCCGTTCACATAACACCCACAGCAGTCATGCACTGTTCTTTTGGAGCTGGGAACTTGTCTGTAAAAAGGCAAGGGCAGTTCCAAAAAGGAAAAAAAAATAGTACAGAAGGAGAAAGACCCCCTTACATCCTCACAGAGAATGACTTAGGTGCCAATTGCAGATAAGGAGCCAAAGGTATGAAGATAGGACAAGGTGGACAGGGAACAGAGAACAAGGAGGAGGCTTTGCTTGTTGAAATGAGCTTTTTAGAGCATAAAGACACCTCTTTAATTAACAACTCGATCTGTATGAGAGATTGATTTGTTAGTTAAAGAGCAGCACTCCAAAGATTTCAGATTTGAGTCCCAAGTGGAGCAGCTGCTGCTGCACTGGAGAGGGAGGCTGTGCATTAGCTGTGCCACTGTCCCACCGCACACACCTTTGCTTGGTGGTGCTGGGGTCTATTGATTCCTGCAGTCAGACCCTGCTTAGGGCTCTGAGCCCAGCTTATCTCTATTACATCAGTGGGGAAAAGCTGTAAGGGATTGCTGTTGTGTTTGCTTGTGTTCGCTGGAAAGTGCAGATGGAGTGAGGGCAGGTTTGTGCTTACAGTACTTGGCTGGAGACGTGGGGAGAAAGGCACCCCAATGTAGCAATGTTTTCCGAGAAACTCCTTTAGTCCTTGCATGACAAGTACCTGCAAGGGGCTCTGCCAGCATAGCTAGAGCTTGACCATGGCTCCTGGAGGCCAGCCCTGGCCAAACAGACCGTGCCCCAAAAGTGTCCCTGGCCAAGTGTTTTGACACAGGCTTCATTCAGTCCCTTGTGAGATCTATTTTTTCAAGGCTGCCCCGGAGAGTGATACTTTCCTGGCTTGAAGTTTAAGTAAGGCACATGAGGCAGGATGGAGAGATCAGAGAGTGAGGGTAGGAGAGGGGCAGGTCATGGCAGGGGGCAGTAGGGTCCGGCTGCTGGGATTCTCAGGCCAGAGGTTTCTCCATGAGATCACACAGCTGGCTAGCCCAAAGTCATGCACCTAAGAGGGGATGCAGAGTAGGACAGTCCGTTTCTCTTGGATTTTGAAGAAATTTCTCAGAGTAGTGAAGAGAAATACTAAAACTCCACACATGCTTTCTTCAGGATTTCCATTTTTTTAAACTTGCATCTTAAAATATGTGTAAAAGCTTTGTTAGTAAGTGATCCTCCAGAATTTGAAAATACATATTTGCTCAGCTGGTAATGACCCTGCAGCACTCCACTGTTTATAAGTAATCAGCATTTTTCATACAATGCCTTTCACTTTTGGATGGAGGACCATCCCTTAATTTGATATACAAGGGTATCCTTCAGTGCAAGATCACTACCAGTGCTATTGCTGTGAATTTACATTGGTGTAATAGGAAGTAGAATTTGTTCCTAAAAGAGAGGCAGTGAAAAATGAACACATACTATAATTTCCCAAGTGGTAGATTTTAATATTATTTATGTTCATTCAGAATTTGAATCTTGGAGATTGAATTAATTTCAAATCTCCTACCACCTGACCCTAAACAAAAACCAAACAGCTGTGTTTGTTACTGCTTGGTAATATATTTTTCCAGGAAAACACAGCTTAATCTGGGCTCGCTGAAATAGCTGTCTGTTGTTTGTGCTTTACAAAGCACACCAGTAACTGAAAAGAGAATGAGTATCTGCCTACCCCAGAAAATGTACCTTTTAACTTTGATGCAGTGCAAGAGTGTGTCAAAAATGGGTTTGGAACAAAATTTTTAAATCCTGTTCAATGTAAAGGAAGGAGATGGTAAAACTAGAAGAGTACTATGAGGAAGTGCTTAGTTCAGTTTATTTTTTGAAGCAGAAAAAACCACATTATTCAAGAAATGGGGCAATGACCCAAGAGACTGCAAATTCTGAGAAATTCTGGGAACAGAAGAGTCCACTTTCTGCAGGACTTTGTAAAATAGGGACCAAAAGTAGGCTCACTCACCATATTGACCACAGAACATGACTTAATCCCTGAAGCACATCAGTTACGTGAATCTTTGTCTGATCACAGAATCTGAAAAAAGCACTTGGGGCCCAAAGCTGAGCTTTAGGAAGCAGTCAGCTTTATCTGAACACCAGTACTGACAGGCTGGGTCCTGTGGTGGCAGACAGAAGTGTTTTGGCCTGCTCTAGTACAGTCAGTCCTTTGATGATTCAGGCTTCTCTGCCTGGGAGCAGTAAAGAAATTGTCTTTTGTGCTGAACTCTGAAGGTGGAAGGCAGCAGAGGTCCCAAATGGCTTCAGTTGTTTTACATGAGGGGCAGAATGTCATGGTGACTGGAAATTGAGCTTGTGGATGGACAAAATACTGTGTTCTCTTGCATACAGTCCACTAAGGGGTCTTGGGACTGCTCTGGTCCACTCCTTTCTGAACAGAATAGCTCCTTTTTTATGTGCAATGTTGCTTGGAGATGGAGATGGGCACATGTGTGAATGGGAAATCCACAAATATTCATATCCGCCTATATATTTAAATGGCAGAAGAAACTAAGCTTTTCAACTCTTTTATTTCAAGAAACAGAGTTCTGGTCTATTCTTTCCATGCAACTTCCTAATGAGCAGACAATAAGACTGTTACATACTTCTGTAATGAACAGATTATGTGGTTGAAAAAGGAAGCATTATTTCAATTACTTATGCCAGTTGTGAATTATAAAGCAGTTTTAATTGAAGTAAAGGGAAATCCACATGAACATCCACTGTGTTAATCAAGATGAGATGCCTTGCAATGAATACTGAATGAATAATAATGAAACACCAAGAATAAAATGTCACATTTAGAGATACTTTATCTTACCTCTTCCATGCACCAGACGGTCAGGATTAATTGAGCCAATGCAAAACGTTATGGCTGGTGGCACGTTCTTTGTTGCTGAAAGGAAATGAATGTGTAGGCACAATTTAGCTCATTTATCAAAAGATGGTTAATCTAGAACTTTCCACAAAACTCAGCTGATGAAGCTTCCTGAATCAGTTTTGCCAGTTGCCAGTTACAGTACTGTGGACCCATCCTCACTGGATATTCTTGTACCTCAGTTTATTAGAGGGAAATGTATGTGAGGACACATAGACAAATGTTTTCAAACTGTACTAGTTGTTTGGAGAGAATTATATGTCTTTTTGATAAGAAATGGTTTTTAACTACCTCACAGGCTTTGCCATCTGGAAGAGCTGATGTGGAAATGAATCTTTGATACAGCTATTATATATTTTGAACTTTCAATATGGTACTCTGTTGCAGAGAGAGGCAAATTTACCTCAACAATTTTTGTCCATCTCCTGAAATTTGGCTGGAATCTTAAGTGGGATTAAGCAGCAGAAATGCAACAGTAAAACAGAAGAGCTGGGGTCACTGATTTTGCCTGTAAATTAGGCTTTATCCTGCTTATTCAAAATCACAACACAGAGCAAAGGTACTCATTCCAAAAAACGGAAGATAATTCCCTTCTATTATAACCAGTTTAGATGAGCTAATGTGAATTTCAAATTATATTATTATACCAGTAGGTGAGTTGTGAAAAAAATGAACTTTGACTCCTGCATTGCAAGTACACCAGAAGCTTGGTCCATGCACCCACCTGGGAAACAATAATGGAGGGCCCAGTTCTCCTCTTATAGACTCTGGACTGCTACAGATTAATAAGATTCAGAGCGAGATTGAATACTATGTTCTCTAATCACAGACCTTAGACTGCTGTCCTCACAATGGGCTTTGTGTGTCTCCCTAAAACACAGCCTGCACAAAGCGGGCATCCAGTTTGGTCTCAGAAACAGAGAATTTGCTGCTTCCCCTGCTAGTCTGTTCCAATGGTTAGTCACTCTCACTCTTAAAAATGTATTACTTATTTCCCATCTGGCATCCAGATATGGGAATGCATGTCAGAATAGCTCTGCTGACTTTAATCTGCTACTCCCGATGAGAGGAGAAACAGGCCTGAGGTCTGTTTGCTCCTGATCCTGACTTGGAGAGCCCATTAGTGCTGCAGGTCTGAGTGCTTGGTGCCAGCTATTCCAGCCAGCAAGCTGGGATGTTCCTTACTGTCTTATTACTTTCTTCTGCTTGTTCCACCAAGTGAGCATTTGCTTACTGAGTCAGCCCTTACATGACTGTTCTACCCATTCCCTTTCCCCCCTTTCTCCCCCAGTGGAGAATCGTTGCAAAGTACAGTGGTGCACAGTGCCTGCCATTTCACGAGCAGGGCAGGAGTTCATTCTGCCCATTCACAAGTTATTCTGACTCTTTGAAACACACATGTGAGTGTGCACCACAAACCCATGAGCAAACCCACTCAGAATCTGTCTCAGAAATTCCTGCTGAAAGCTGTCAGTTATCCCACACCGATGTAAGCTCCCTTTTGGTCTTTTAAAGGTCAAACCTATCCTGTTGCAGAGGATCAGAAAGTCAGCACATGACAAGTCAGGCAGTTGCTAGAGAGTGATAAAATTTTCGTTTTGGATCAATAATGATGTATGACAGTGTCTAGGTAACAATTTTAACGCTTCTACTACAACATGATTTTGTAATGTCGCAGCTAATTTTGTAATGATATCGCCACCTGGTGCCTGCTGCATCGTATACCAAGCTGCAGGAAACGCAGCGTTACTATGACAATTTCTGTGGTAGATGCTGTGGGCTTCATGTGAAATATTTGGCTCAAAATGCGTCTTGTGAGAGGGGCAGGATGGGCACAGCTGATACCAAAACGCTAGAGCCTGGGTGTCTGATGGTTTTGGAATATGGTGTTTGCCAGCATAGTACCATTCATAAAGCCAGCATAACCCTGTGGTTACTGCAGGGTGGGTCTGCTGGGGGACCCTGAGGTGGTGGCTGTGTCCCCTGTTAGCACTGTGGAATGCAACGGGTGCTGCAGATCAGTGTACTGGCAATACCTTTTCATCTCTTCATCCCAGTGTCCAAGAAAACTCCTAGTTTTTGAATACCCTTCAAATGCAGAAGAGTTCCTTTTCATTTATATGGCTTTGGTGTTGGAGGGACATTAAATCACTTATCAAGAGCCAGTTTCTGCTTCCCTTAAGGTGAGAAGTCCCAAGAGGTTCCAGAGCTAGGATTTACCCTTTGTTATATAGCACACATAATGAGGGCTGCAGGAGATAGACCTTCAGCACAGCTGGTAGTAGAGCATAGTAATCTCTAGATATGCTGGGCTGATGACACCTAGAGATCTGATTTTATTCTATAATTTCATTTCATGGTTTCAGATCACCTCCTTGTAGGTTCAATCGAGAGAAGACTCCATTCCCGTGCCATAACATGGTGTGAATCCTGCATCCACACCAACTTGGCTGAAGGGGTCTGTGCTGCTGTGACAAGCAATTCTGTTCCTTCTGAGTCAAGAGAGTCCTGGAATGGCCTCTTCTTCACATCCTCTCTGCACATTGTCTTGGAGGGAGTACTTTTGGACAACTCTGGGACAACATCCCATGCTGTGCTGAGCTGCAGAGTTTCACAATTGCCTCACTGTGCAGAAGGGAACCGAGAACTTGGCCACAACCATTTCCTAAGCTCCTTACATTGTGCTGCAGTTTGCAAGAGCTTTTGTGTCCTAGGCCAGGCAGAGATGCCAGCTCACCCTTCTCCCCTAAAACACAGGCTTCCAGCAGGAGAAATATTCCTCTGCATGCTCTCGCCACCAAAAGCATGGGTTGCATGAGGCCATGTGATGTCATGAGAGGGGTGAGCAGGGAAGTGGGGTGGGCTGGTTGTTAGCAGCAGGGAGAGGTGGAAGCCTGGAAGAGCAAAAAGTCCTGGAGCACTATGGCTTTTTCTAGTGAGTTTTCCTCTGTCAGGGAAGAATGGGTCAAATCAAGAAATAGAAGAAAGAAGGTTGAACAGAGCACTGGGGGCTAGAGAAGAGAGATTTAGTTGGGGCAGATGGCAAGCTCAGGGTCACCTCAGAGAGGATCTGCTCCTGAAAACAGTGCTTGGTTCTTCATGTTCTCCATTCCACTTTCCCTCACTGAGTATGGGGAAGGGGAGTAGCACCATCTACCCCCACCAAGACCTTCCCAGGATCTCTGCTGCCTGGCTGTCATACCAGCCGTGGTCTGTCCATGGATGCAGACATACCTTACTTCCAGATGCTGACTGCCATGTTCCTAACAATTTCTCTTCTCTTCCCATTCCCCAGCATACTCCATGCAGAAGAACTGCACTCTTGGGTGTGCACTGTCCTGGGTGTGCAGGTACACTCCTGTGTAGGTGACTGTGGTGGTGGCCCAGCCTGCCTTCTCTAGGAAAATAAATGAAGAAATTAATTGGGTAGATTTCCCTGCCCACTCTGATCCTGAGGTGGAGGAGGCAGGCGGGGCTGGGGAAATTCCTACCGTTTGAGTTGTCCATCATGTATTCCATCTCCTCCCCCATTCCCTCACAGTTTATGAATATGCATTAAGTTCTAGAAAGTTCTACTGTTCTGTTGTTTCTATTGGACGTTTTGAATTTGTTCCTCCCCTGGTTCAAAGTTATTGGGTACCTGTCATTCCATGTCATTTCCCCATTGGTTAATTTCCTGATCCTTCCCTCATACCGCCCCTTTTTGTTTTATATAAAAGCCTGTGTACCTATCATTGTGTGCTCTTTGTTAGCCTCCGTATCATGCTCTGCACTCCTTTCATTCCCTGTGGCGAGGAATAAAGCCTGGGTACTGCTACAAAGAGTCCTTCCTCACCCTTTTGCCTCCGTGTCACTACTGTAACACCGGCTGCAGCTGGCTCACAGAGCCTCGGAGCTGACAGCTCAGGGACTGAAGGCAGACCAGGACCTGCATCGCCTGCAGCCGGTCTGACCGAGCCGAGTGATCTTGTTGCCCGCAGGCATCTGGGCAGCCTAGCGGTCAGCCACAGGTGACCCTTCCAAATATTAAGATAAGGTGAGGAGTCATCCTTGGAGTCACCTCCGATCATTTCTTTGTACTTTATCCTGGGTAAATGTCTGTGTTCAGCACTTCTACATTTCCTCCAGCATTCATTCTTCAGCACTCCATAGGCAACTCTGTCCCACCTGACAGGGCCTGTATTTATCCTGTTGGACATCTCTAGCCAGTTAGGGCACTAAGAATCAATGGCCTTATCTGGTCCCCCACCCTGAATTGCTGACATACTAAGTACTTGCAGAATTGATTGATATTGAAGCTGCTACAGTTCAGGAGTTTGGCCACCAGTCTTCCAATGAATGAACCAACACATCCAGCCAAACTTGAGCTTATGTTTATCAGCCAAGTGAAGGGAATTGGGCATATTGACACCAGATGAGAATCTGGCCCTAAAATATCCGTAAGACAAAGAATGGAAAACGCAGAAAGCTTTCATAGATATTTCTTTAATGTTTTGTAAACTTTCCTGCTATGTTGCTAGGGGGATTTTAATACATCAATGTGTTTAAAATAGATCTCAGTGAGATGTTTGTAATTGGAGCTAATTCTCCCTCCACCCTGAACTTCCGTATTGTTCCCGGCACCATTTCATCTCACTCCTGTCTGTAAAAGACCCTCTTGCTGACCCACTTCCTGCCCCTGTAGCAGGACTAGGAACTGCACAAGGAATCCTTGTCTTAATGCACTTGGATGCTGACATTGCATTTTCAGCTAGCCAGGCTTCATCTGGAGAGTAGAGTTCTTGCGTTTCCTGATGTGAGTCAGTTGTGAGGAAAGTGTTTAACCTTTCTGTCAAAGGTTAAACATATAAAAGGGGAATGTGAAGCTCTTGTGTTCCAGTTGTTACCACATTAAAGAGAGCAGCTTTCACGGCTGAGCTATATCTTACTTTTCAGGGGGGATATTTCTTTCTGTATCCAATTCAAAGCTGCAGCTTACTGCACTTGTTAAGGAAAGTGTATGTTTAAACATGACTATATGACAAGGCCATTCATTAATTGTTTCCATTGTTTTTTTCATCTCACTAGTCCCTCTGCCTTTCTTAATGGATTTGAAGAGATTTGGACAGGCATTTTTATGAAATGAGTGAATCAGAATTTTTCAAAATGGTCCATTTTTATAAAATATAAAGATCTTCCAAGCAAAATAAAGAGCAAGCATTCTTTAGCTTGGAAGCAAAAGAACTCGTCACTTCTTTTTCTTATTGACACCATATTATTTTAATCCATTTTTCTCCACTGCTTGGCTGAGTATACTGGTTTCTTACCTGTATTTACCAAGACTGATGACTTAGCTATGTTACCTACAAGCACATACCTCTTTCCCCTAACTAAATACTTAATGGCATACTCTTGTCATGATCCACAGTACTCTGTCAAAGAGGTCATCCCAGTTCTACTCTGTGTGTTGGCCGCTTCTGCCCTTTGTGAAGCATGGGAACACAAACCTATTTTTATTGAGAGGTAATTCCCCAGGTAACCTGCTGGTTCCACACCAATTGCCCCACTGATAATTTGTTGGTTGTCTTTATGGCTGGGTCTGAAATACTCCACTGTACTCAATTGATTATGTTAATCCAATGAGTCTGAGAGAAAACCAGGTACAGACTGAGGGTTTGCTCTTGAATCTCAGTTGCTCAAGGCCTCCATTCTAGCAGATGATTAGAATGTTCTTCTCCCCTCTGGGTTCTTCTGCAGCTCTCTAGGATTGTGTCAAAAGCTCCACACAACAGTTTTCCTGGGCTGGAAAGATACAGTCTTGAAAGGGAATAGAGTATAAACAAAAGATAAAAGATAAAGAAAAATTAGAAATGTCATTCCCAAGGGAGTGTTCTCAACAATCTCTTAACTTTGCATTGGTGAGTTCATAACTACTTCCAAAAAAATGTCACAAACTCTTAGCAGAGCAGCTCGAACCTCTACTGATGAATTGAAGGAAATTTGTTCTAAAGAAAGTACGCCACATGAAGTTAACTCACAATACAGGATCAGCCAAAAACAACACCACGGAACAGGAATTCCTTAATTTTAACAATACCATAATCTCATTTTAGGCTGAGCAGTAACATTAGAAACCGCACATGTAACACCTTCCCTTACAGTTAAAATTTGGCAGTAGTGACTTTAAAAAAAAAAAAATCCTAAAACCAGCCTCAATCTTCAGCCTGGATGCATTTGTTTCATTAAGAGGATTTATGAGTTAACCACTTACAAAATCCAATCTATGTAGTGTTACGGTTCCTATGTTTTTTTCCAGGCCTATATGTAATGTGTTATTCAAAATACACTGCAAAATAGTTCAAAGCTGACACTGTGAGTGCTGCATGAACTGTGGAGGAGGGCTGATTTTCCACTACTCTGTTATGTGCTTCATCACTGTAGTTCTGTCTCCTCCTGCAAGGCAAACTCGATCTGACCGTGCTTTCCCTAATTACATCGCTTCCATTGAAAGGACAAAAGTAACCACTGTGAATCATGCTGTCAAAAACCCAGGCACTACCTTCCATAGTTCTTCATTTACATTACAATTAAGTGCCTTTTGGTTCCAAAAACTAATTCCTTGCAAAGCTGGGGCAAAAGAGGTCTGTGTGAGGACTGCCTGGGCTCCAGAATCAGTGGTGATACAACGTTAAGGCAGACAGAGCATAGAGTAGCTGCATGGTCACTGCCACAGCTCCTGGCCTGCAGTAGTAGCTGTGACGTCCTTTGTTCCTGTACGGAATGACTGTGAGAAACAGACCTGGTTGCCGATCAGTAGGACAAACACAGACCTTTCTCCGTGGGCACACTACAGCTCCTGCTGTTTGCCTGCTACAGAAGGAATCGCTGCAGCAATACAGGCAATTCCTGCACATGGCTTCTTTGGACCTCCTGCACCTCCCAGGCTCTGAGCCTACAATGGAAGCAATAGAATAGTTTGGGTTGGAAGGGACCTTCAAGATCACCTTCTTCCAAACCCCCTCCATGGGCAGAGATATCTTTCACTAGGCCAAGCAGCTCAGAGCTCCATCCAGCCTGGCCTTGAACACTGACAGGATGAGGGATATATAACAGTAATCCAGGCATATTCCTGGGCTGGGATTTGTTCCATCTCACTGAATGTGTGAGTTAGGAGTGCAGTAACACCAGGCACTGTATATTAATGTTTCAAGATGTTATGGACATCTTCTGCAACAAAGATGTTGTGATATTAGCAGATCTTTTGGGCAAGGGAACAGTGAGGAGCAGGAACAGGCTGTTTATTTGAGCAGGGGTCTTTTTTCTCCCTTTCTTCCTCTCTACTCAGATCCCGGCCCAATCAAATTCTCAGATATTGGACGAAAAACCCACTAAAACCCAAACAAGACAACTAAAAAGGGTTCCAAATGTTTTTCTGATTTGTAGAAACCTGGTTCACGCATTTTGAAGATAGGAAGTTGCTAGAATGACAGAAAGTCATGGGGCTTATATTAGGAGTGCAGAGTTCCTGAAGACAGCTGTATTAGGGAAGGGAGTAAAAGGATGACAAAACCCACACTGTTATTTCCTCTAGGACAGGAGGCTTCACAAGGAGAGAAGCCTGTGTGAAACAAAGTGATTATTTCTGCTGTTGTTACTCTGAAGAGTATGGGCAGTATCAGAGCTCCCACCTTCATTCACCTCAAACAATAATTTAGCCTTTTCCTTTGCAGCATCGGGACATCCTCCCATGTTTAGCCACAGACTACCAAAACCCTGTGTGTATTTGTCAGTGATGGAGAACTTTTTTCCTTACAGACATAGGACAGTTTCCAATCCATTTCAGCTAGAAAGATGAATTGGAATTGGATTTGAAATGAGAGAACCTGGGCTCGTTTCCCAATTCTGCCATGTACATCTTGCAGTCTCGGGCAAATCTTAGCTCTGTCTGTTCTGAGCTATTTGGGGCAGGCACTTTCTCATTTGCTATGCATACATGAAGTGCTTAGCACAAAGGGGACTCCAACCACTCATGAGTAACGAGTAACAGATGGTGATAAATTGTCAGTGTGACTAGGTATTCCCACTCTAATAGTTTTTGCTAGCAATTTTCATCTTTTAAGTAATCTTGCCAACAGGCCAAAACTGGAAGTAAGTAAAAGAAAAATTAAGTTAAGGACTCCATTTTCAAAATGTCTCATTTTTCAGATCTAAAATACTGAGATACAGTTCCTCTGTAGGAACTGAGACACATTGGACATTGCAAAGTCCTGCTAAAGCCAAATGTCAGTGCTGTGCTTACTTAAACCCATGGTAAGCTCATCTTTTTGACTTCCAGAAATGGCATAAAGAACTCTTTTGGGACAGATATTTCCTTAATCTCTTACTTGCATTCACTCAAATGAGCTTTTCACAATTAGTAGTTTCCCTGTTTGGCAGCACTTCTGCATTGCCACTGGCAGAGATGACATAATAAGCTACTCTTACGCATATTCTGGAGCTCTTCTGAGTAAAAATAGTGGCCCTCAGCTTTAATCTTTGGAGCTTCGCGTCTCGGTGCAGCTATTCTGATGGCAGGGGTGAGCAGATCTGGCTAAGACAGGAAACAGATGTATCCTCTTATTCTTAACATAAATTTTGGGGGTTTATTTTTTGGTTAGCTACAGTCCTAATCTCACTTTTGATCGAGTGCAGAGGAAAAGAGTAATTAGTGAAGTATTAGTGTTATTATTATTTCCTGACATTAACTCTCCTTGCTACTTGTCCATCCTTTTCTCAGGCCCAGCAAAATGGTGGGTGGCTTTAACAGCCAAAGAGCATTTTTTATTGCTGGTCCCTTTCTGAGCTCTGAAGTTCACTGCCTTCACTCTGCTGAGCTATGTGGGTGGTAAAGTGCCTTAGCACAGTATAGCTTAAGCAGGAAGTGAAATATGTTTTATTAGTGGAGTTTTTGTAGTTGAAGAACTGTTTTCCAAATGCACTTTTTTTAAAATATGCAAAGCAGATACAAATGCGGTTTATAACAACTATCTTATTGTACAGCAATGTATAATAACTAATATCTATTAACATGCCTGTTGTGATTTTAAAATTATTGAGTCCATTTTTAACATGATTCCAAATAATGCATAATTGCAATTTGGCTTAAGCCATCATGGAGGTGGCCAAGGCACAAAAAGAGAGGAGTCAATTTCCCAAACATCCCAGCCAGGAACTGGGCCCTCATCCTCTGATGGTGGGACCTACAATTAAGAACAGGAGGTTTGTCCTGCCCATTGCTTTCCATGAGCATGAGTACCCCAGCATTTCTGACACCCCTTCACTTACCCTATTGCAAAAAAAGCATGATCATTTGCTGTGCAGCAGGCAGTAAAAGCACATCCTTCCCTCCTAACATCTGGTCTGGATAGATACTCCAGGGACCATGAGGAGATGCAGAGTGGGTTTTTCCCTCTCCCTCTTTCTCATTCTCTTTTTTTTCAGCTATTGCATAATAGTAGATTTTTGGCAGCTGTAATTATCCCTGGTGAAAAGTTTTTGTTCCCTAAGCAGTCATGAAAGTACTTCAGACCATACTGCAAACATTTATGTAATTTTTTTATACAAACCTGCTACATGTCTACCTTTTTAGTTAGTGGTATTGTTCTCAGTATATCATAACTCTACAGTGTAAGATAGTTATGGAAAGATATCCCACCAGTAATTTTATTTTATTAAGAACCAGAAATCTGTTTTGAAGGCAATGTTTTCTAAGAAAGACAAGCTTTATTTAAAACATCTCTGTATTGAAGCAGAGATAATCATTCAAGAGGCAATCTATTCTATTTTCATAAAACTCTTTAGATCTTTCATCATCGTATTTAATTGTCTTTCATTGTGCTCAGCTACTCTTAATATATTTTGACACCTTATTTAAAACGCACAATTACAGGTTAGAATCATTATGGCCACTGAGGCAAATTCAGTTCTGAGGCAAGTCAGTGAAAAGCAAGGTAGCAGAGCAATCACAGGTGCTTGCAACACTTCTGGATGTTTTGCTTCGAGCATCAGGGTCAGACACAAGTAAATGCCCCACTGACAGAGCATGTGGCAAAATGGGAAGTGCACAACTGTGCACAGTGCAGCAACAGCCCTCTCTGGGAGGCACAGTGACTACCAGTGTGTTTCTTTCATAGGGTGGGTGGGTATTCCTCTCTCTCAGGCATGGGGATGAGCAGCGGTGGAACATGGAAGCTGAGGAGAAGCTGAAAAACAGCTACACACTATTGGATCACTGTCATTCCTTAGACTCTTGAACATGAAGGGAAACCACGCTCTCCCACACTTGCATGCATTTTGTTGTGCTCATTGCTCAGAGACGTATTGCAACCTCCCAGCTGATCTTTTCAATCTCTCTGTCCCCATGGAAACTTTGGATGGAAGGGAATAACAAGACAATATCAGGGTTGTCAAGGTTGGAAAACACCTCTAAGATCATAAACGCAACCATTAACCCAGCTGTGGTTCACCACTAAACCATGTCCCCAAGTGCCACAGCCAGACACTTTTTGAACACTTCCAGGCATGATGGCTCAACCACTTCCCTGGGCAGCCTGTTCCATTGCTTGATAACCTTTTCGGTGAATAAATTTTTCCTAGTATCCAATCTAAATCTCACCTGGCAAAACTTGAGGCCATTTCCTCGTGTCCTGTCACTTGTTACCTGGAAGAAGAAACTTTTAAAATTTTTTTTTAAACACACCAATTTGCAGAGAAGCTTCCTTTAAGAGCTTCAGTATTAAATCAGCGTTACATGTCCTATTCAATATTCCCATTGAAAAGAAGGAAGAAGAAGAAGGAGAAGAATAAGGAGAAGAAGGAGAAGGAGAAGGAGAAGGAGAAGGAGAAGGAGAAGGAGAAGAAGAAAGAAAAAGGAGAAGGAGAATGGGGATGCTGCATAGAACAACCTGCTGGCCAGTGCTAGAAAATATAGCAACTTGTGTCACATGGATCACAACCCTGCAGGCTGAGGGCAAAATGGTTGGAAAAGCTGCCTGGTGGGAGAGTTCTCAACAGAAACTGCTCAATTAATCCCAGTATTTCACGTTAGATTGCTAAACCAAATCCATCTACATTGATTCAGGGGACCCATTCAGAGGAACTGCCCATTTTTGCAGCCATCAGGTTGAAGAGCAACTCTGATCTTTTGCACGAGACACCTCTAAGAGAGTCAAAATTTTGGGGTTCAAAATGTACTGGTTTTTTTTTCTATGAACTTCTAACAATCACAGCATGCTCATTATTTTGGGGGTGTGATAACATGACGCAGATTGGAAAGGCCTCATGTTACATCATCTTTGGTGATTGAAAGTAAAAATTCTTGAAGTGGGTAGAGAAAGAATTGTTACCGTTCCCTGCTACCCTGAAAAGATAAATGCTTGGAAAACTCCCAGAATGATATTGAAGTGCCTAAAAAGTAAATATTTATTCTGCACACAAATCTTTTCGATCTGTCAGTAGCTGAATTTGATTATTCTTCTGTTGGTTTCTATTATTTGACTGGGTATTTGCAGACAGATGGCCTCTTATAGTGTTAATAAAAACAACTTATGTAGAATGATTGGGCTGTATAGTAATTGGGGAAATACTGTGGATTAGGAAAGAGAATAGCCTGCCAAAACCTAGTGTCTGTTTATACACATTTAATTCCTTCTTATAGCAAATGAAGCTTCTCTTCTTCAGATATGTTCAGTTACTCTGGCCAATTAAGGATAGAGTTTGAGATACTAAGGAATTGAGATTTGTAGGTGAGACTCATCTTCCTGTCACATTTTACTTGTATAACAAAGTGTATTTTTGAGTTTGATTTTAATAGCTAAAACCCCTGTACTTTTGAACTTGCATCAGGAAATCTCTAAAATGCTATGAACTCCAAATGATACAAGAAAAGCTGGGAAGGGGCTGAACTGTGAATTGAGTTAACCAAAACGCAAATGAATTTCTGCTCCCCAACAAGTTTTTTTCACTATGTTTTGTTCCCCCGGTCTCTCTTTTGCTTTGTACTGTAGCATCCATTCAGTTTGTTGAAAATCTTCACAATCACAACTGTCACCCACTCTTATGTAGTAAAAATGTAAATAAGGAAAGTTTAACAAAGAATTAAACCAGATAAAACATTGTTACAAAATCAGCACAAACATTTGGTGAACTTTACCGAGATGCAATGTTTTAAACTTGTTGAGGGTATATGATATGCAAAAAACATATCTGGCTTTTGCAATAATGCCTTTAGTTTCTACTCCTCTTCCTTTTCTTCCCTTGAAAGAAAAATATGACCAGCTTTCTCTGCTTTAGGTTTTCAGGCAACTCTTGAATGAAGATGCAAAATTTAGCCTATAAGCATGAAGCATTTTGAAACATACTCATAGATGAGTGAGCTGCAGGAGGGGACCTAGAGAAGCCTCCCCAAATCTATCGTGGCAAAGACTTTGATCAGCTAGAAGTGGGGGGAAACTCAAAGTCAGATTCTTCCCTCCTGATCAAAGAGATTTGCAATGTGGCTGTTTACACCTGAGCTAATTTTCCACACACCCTTGAAAACCAGTGCAGAGAAAGAGGCACTTTTAGGATGGTGTCTGACCAGCTGCTTGTGTCAGATGAGCTGCGCTCTGTCACCAACTAGCCTTTTATCTTGCAGATGGGTAAAGTAGCCTGCAGTGACTCGTTCAGACATACTTGTCCCGGTTACAGGTACCTCTGCTTGGTCATCTGCATCCCAGCCCAGCTGCCTGCTGGTGGATGGTGGTTCAGAATACCACAGCCTGTTGGTGCTTGTGCTGGAGCAGACTGGGCTTTTCCCTCTTGGCTATTGATGCTCAAGACAGAATGCATCCTGTGATGAAAGGAAGTCATGTACAATGCAGTTCAAAGTAGCAAAACTGTTTGCTGAGCTGGCAGGAAATTTAATTTAGCACATGGGACTTTATGCTGCAAAGATTAACTATTCTTATTCAGATGAGAATGAAAACCTTGTTGATTGCCTTATCAACTGAAACATGTGTAGGACTTCCAGTAACCAAGCCATAAAAGCACTGCTGTACTTGTGCACTTTACAAAGGTCTTCCTAGTCTTTCCTCTTGTTCCTCTGAAAATGGTTTTGCTAAGACAGGATGACTGCCTGTACTACTGGCATAACCTCACCCATTTTGCAGTTTATTATATTATTGATACCAGTTCAGCTCAACAGTGTTGAATGGGTGGGGTGCAGAAAAGGGAATTTGAGATCAGGGCAGGCTGGTAAGTTCCCTCTTTCTTGCTCTTTAGTTTCTTTTTCCATAAAATTCCCCAGGCTTACATCAAATGATTCTGGTATTTAAAAGTCTGATTCAGCTTTTGAAGAGAGAAACATCTGTATTTTGCTTCTTGGTGAATTGTGTTCTTTCACACAGAAAAGTGTCAATGTCAGGATCTAACCATGTAGATGCACTACAAACTCCTGTATTTTCACATCCTAGAACCCTGAGCTGCAGATTGGATGCTGCAGGAAACCTGCTGGCAAGACCCCAGGAAACCACTACTACATCTTTAAAATGGTGTTATTCTCTTCTCCTTTTCTTCCCAAGGCTGCTGCTACTGGCCATTGTCATTTAGAGGATATCAGGCTAACAGGAGATTTGATGTCATCTCTCAGGCCTCATCTCCTGCAGAACGCAAACTTCTGCCAAGGTAGCAGAACTCTCACTTATTCACCTGGTTGAGCCCCAGTGTGGCCAGTCCTACCAAACTTGGGAAATCCCAAGTAACACAGCCCTGAGGTGGCACACCATGGTCCCTGGGATACAAGGCTGGGTGGCTTCGTGCTTGAATGCAGGGAGTCAGCTCGGGGACAGTTCCTCTGAGCAAGGTCAACACTAGCAACACTCATAAGACTGAAGAGCAGCAGAGGTGAGTAGAAACAGAGCTCCCACTCACAGACGTCCTCTCGGGGCCCTGTGACAAGTGGTATGGGTGTCTGGGCTCAGAATCCTCTTCCTCCCACGATCAAAGTGTGCTTATGTAGTACAGAGCTGCAGAATGCCTCTTCCGTAAAGGCTACCAGAGGAAGATAATACAGAATTTTCTCAGCAGCCTATTAATAAGAGGCTATTAGTAATATTTATAAGAGTATTAAGAATAGCCATGCAATTTCCAGTTTTCACAAGAGCTCAAACCGTTTTTAGGGTGTCTTATGAAGTCAGTCTGGCATCATTTTCCTGTCGGGAAGTTAGAGCAGCTTTTGTAGGCAACATACAGAAAGCTGAGTGCTCTATTTTATAGTTCAGAGGATCAATCGATCCCTTTGTTCAGGGATCCTGATGTTAAAAGAAGAAATTTCTTGTTTATGTGCTGCCTTGGCCTATTAGCCTTCGTTGTTACTAATAAAAGTTCTTTCAGAGCACTCTGAGTGATCAGATTCTTGAACATCTTTCTATAACAAGCAAAAGCATTAGATAGAACAAAAATAGAGAAGAAAAAGAGCCTCCTGAACTCTGCATTCCTATGAGTAATGTGTCTTTGAGTATGAATTTCAAAGTGGGTAGAGAACACACTTCTGCTTGGCATGGAAATAAATAGTGGAAATAATAAAAAATCAGGAAATATTCTTAGCTTATCAGTTCTTTGGGTGTATTAGCAACTTAGATGAGAATAGTTTTCATGATGAAAAGTTAACTGTGCATGTTTCTGAACTGTTATTGCAAAATAAGAGGAAGGGGGAAGTTTAATAACTACTGCTTTGGGTTGGGCTCCTTTCTGTGCTTTTACATATCTTTTAACAGCTGTGGGCAGGGGACTATGGAGCGGACATGTTTCTGTTCTGAAATGGAAAAAAATAACCTTCAGAAATTTTCATTGGACAATATTCAAAAACTAAGAGCATTTAAATTTTTCCTCAGGCAAGAAGCCATTTTACAAAAAGACAAATTGCAGGAACCACCCAAACAGACCCAAATTTTCAATAATTTTTTTTTGAGGTTTGTTTTAACATAGTCCTCATTTTCACACCCAACCTATTGAGTGTGAATTCACCCAGTTTCACAGTTTGGGTGTGGCCTATTTCACACCCAACGTATTAAACAGCGCTGCATGAACAACTTCTAGATAATGAGAAAAACTGGTTAGTAAAATAATATTTTAGAGGAAGGCCAACATTTTACAAATGTGGATGTCTAAAGTTATGTTAATAAATGTTTAGGTTTGGCCTTCTACAGAAGAAGATATTGCTTTTTCATAAGTTCTGGACATGTGCAAGTCCCAGTGGAGATGAGAACAGGTGCTACTTTTGAAAGTCAAATTACTTTTCTAGAAACTTATAGATGGATTCTGAGATACAGGATTTCTTTCTAGAATGTGCAAATCAATGCTAGCTAAGCTCTTAATACATTTAGGCCTTCTAAAAAGCTTTTCTCTTGGACTCAGACTTCTAATATGCAGATTCAAAGTCTGTTTTGCTCAAGAGTCCACATTGTTGCTATCTCTCCATGACAGCTGATGTGAACTTGTGGGAAATGTTCAGCAAAACTCCACACAGTCTTCAGCAAATTGGTTAAATGATGCAAATTAAAGAAAGAGCGGAAAGAACTCTGCCAGATCAGAGGCTGACAGGGCAAACAGTCAGACTCTGACCAACTGGAGCTTTTTTTTTTTACACAATGGGACCCTCTGCTCCAGCTTTGATTCTTTCTTTACCGCCCTATGTCACACCACCTCCTCAGTTCCCAGAGCCTCCCTGGAAAGCATCAGATCTCTTCAGTGACTGAATTAGCTGTTTGTTTGCCCATGGGACAGTGTTGTTGTTTCCAAAGTCCTCCTGGGAAGCTCTCCTTTGCAATACTTGGTGCCATATAAGGGTCTTGATTTTTATAAAGGTTACTTATGGACACTGGATTTTTTGGTAATTCTTGCTAATTTCATCTGGCTGGACCTGATGCCAACTCACTGCCTTGCCTGACCTCTTGTGAAGGGGAAGCAAGAAGATCCTTTGTTTTGTTTTTTTCACAACTGGTCTCCAGAGAAGAAATTCCCAATTCAAGCTGCAGTGCTCTGCAACGCAATTCCCTCCTGACGCCCTCTTCCAGTCTCTCTTTACAGTAAATTGCAAGGACTGCATTTACCTGGAAGCCTCCCCTGGCATTGTACATGTAACAGACAGCAGTATTTTCACGCAGCTCCCTCCTGACCTGACTGTGGCTACAAAGACTTTGAATGAGGATGGTTGTGGAGACCTGTGGAGGATGGGTGCAGTTGCAAAAACTGCCCGAAGCAAGGAAGTCAGATGTGCAAGGGACACCAACAGCAGCATCAGTGTCACCACTACTGAGTCATCTCCCTGTTGGAACCAAGCACAATAGTGACACTGCTCAGCCAATGCCTTCCTTGCAAAGAAGTAATTTATTTTTCCCCTTCTATAAGATGAAGGTCTTTCTTTCTGTAAGCTCATGAAACCGCCCTCTGTTTACTGAGTTCAGTTGCATTTAAGCAACTTGTGTGTGCTACATTGCCGACAAGTTCCTTGGTATTTATGCAATGGGAAAAAATTCAGATGAGTAAACTCGTGTTTTATGACTCAGCAGACAGAGTCTCGGTTTCTGGCTCTCACACGATCTCTTTCTTCAACCTTGGGCAAGCTCCTTAATCACTTACTGTGCCATCTCTGAAAAACTTCCCTTATCTGTGTCTCCTCTTCCATCCGTCACCTCCTTATTGCAAATGTTATCCTACATATTTGTGCAGCACTTACCAGCAAAGAAATTTTGCTCCTTCTAATCCCAAGACATTGCTGGAATTAAGAGTAATATCTGAATAATCAAACCACGCCATTTCCTCATCCTTTAACATGTCCTCTGGATGTCTTCCAAAAATTGCCAAACTAGAAACTAAAGCACTAATAAGAATGTATCTCCTGTCATGTAGTTTGGCTAAGGGTTCCAGAAATAGGGAACTTTCAATGCTGAAAGACTCAGCACAGATGCCGTGCCGGCAGGGAACAAGGATGCAAAGGGAGAATTGGAGCCATGAGCTGCCTGGCAGCTACTGCAGAGTGAAGCTCTATTTATTCACTGTAACATTCTCTGTCTCATCTTCTTCCTGCCAGAGCGTTGTGCATAGGTGATAGAACCCAGAAAATACGCTTTGTTGCCTCCCCATATGCTTAGAGTTATCAGGAGATACTTTTCCCAGGGGTCTGCCTCCCATAAGACATTCCCAGGCACAGATCAGGGAAAGGGAAAGATAAATACTCCCTGAAGAGCTGCCTTTGGAGATATTGCAACATATGAGATACCATGAGGTACCTCTATACCTGTATCACAACTAAGCACAGTGCCACATAACTAAAAAGTAGTTCTGAATTTCAGGAAAAGCCAACAGCAGCCATAGCAGTAGGTTTCAAGAAGAAATAAATGCCAAAGACAGGACTAAAGGAGAGCACTCTTCCTTCTCAATCAGTTTCAGGTGGGCCCAGTTTTGCCACTCAGAGGCAGCTGGGTGGGACTGGTCTCTTTTGGCAGTACCCAAGGGCTTTATAAGCATTTGCATGGCAGTAGCTCCCTGTTTGATCTGCTCTCCCAGGCGGTGTTTCTGTAGCAAGACCCAGCAGATTCCTCAGCACTGCAACATCTCCTGCTGCGTGAGGGAACTCCCCCAACCTCCCCATGGCAAGCTGCTAAGGTGCGTGGGATAATTCTGCTTACGAGGTAGCCCAGGGTTAGGAGACAAGAGGATAGCACAGTCTTTCCAGAGTCCTGCTCCAGTTGGAGAGGGATTTCTGTGGTCTGTTATGAAGTGCTGGATGTTTACATTTCGCTTTTCCTGTTGGAAGAAATAGATCTGGCAAACAGCCAGCAAGCTATTTCTGGAAAACTACTTTCCTAGTAATTAAAAGCACCTGGGTAGACTTTCCTTGTCCAAACAGCACTGTCTGGCCAGGCCAGGCTTTTAGGGTCAGAGTTTCAGGCACTGAACAGCTTTAACAGTGGCAGGAACTCAAGAATTTAAAGTGTTCCTTCTTCACCTTATGCATCTTGAATGTCGATTTGCAACCCAAGTTAAAGACGACAAAGGACTGAATGAAAGTCTGTGACCTCTAAAGTGTCAAAAGCTCCTCAAACCCCAGACTTTCCTTCTGGCTCTGCCAGGTGCTCAAAAATCATGAGAAGAACTTAGAAATGATGTGTTCTTTGCCCCACCCCTCCCACCTTCTGGTTATGATCCTTTGGGGAGCTTTTGGATAATTTTTCAGGATCCAACCATATTTCATTTTGAATAAAAGCTTGGAGTCTTTCCCACTTGTGACGCAAATGCAAGTCCTTCTGCAAAGAAAAAAAAATCACTGTCATGAGGTTGGCAGTCACACTGTTAAAGGTGGTGCTGCTGTAGTCAAAGTGAAATCAGAGAAATTGAGATGACTGCAATTATTTATAGTTGGTTGGAAGAAAGATCAGACTTTGCACTGCATTTAGGCAGCTGCTACTTCCTTACTAGCTTTACAGCCAATGGGTGTCTGTAAGAATGCAGGGTGGCTACCTGCTGATGTCTGGGGAGGGCAGGGGGTCTGGCAGGGCCTCCTGAGAGCAGGGTTATCTGTTGGCTAACAGCTGTCTTCTTCCAGCTTCTTATGCCAGAGCCTAGGTGAGGCAGTAAAGCTCACCTGGTCAAAGCAAGTTCTGTAGCTACTGGGTTTCCAATGTCCCACAGTTGTGGATAAATGAGTTATAGAAGTAACAGGACATGGATGGCAGTCAGCTGTGTCCAGAGGAGGGCTGAGGAACAAGGGGAGGCAAATTAATGAATCTTCTTGGCAGCTACCCTTTAGAAAGGAATAGCACCATCAATGACTGCTAAATAAATTCCTCACCTCTTCTGTTTCTCTGCTGAAGCTCTTGCTTTTCTTTTGCCTATGCCTGTCTTAACTTCTGCCTCAGCTCATGCTTTTATACAGCACCAAACTCCAGTGAAACACATCAGAAAGGTCAGTTCATACAAGAAAGGGAAGGAGTTACGGCATCAAATCTTTAATCCTATAAAGAAAAATCTAAATTATTTCTCTTATCTATAAGGCTTGTTTAGAAAAGCAAAACTTCAAAAGAGCATGCAGACAGCAATCAAGATTAATCTTTCTGTATCTCAAGACCTGGGCAAGTTAAAACCTGAGGACCTCTTGAGAAGGAGAGCAGCAAATACAGTTTTGATAGTTAATCAGAATCTCTTGGCTACTCAGATCAACATATTCATGGTTTTAACTTTAATTTTGAATCATCTATGTTTAGACAAAGACTTGCTGCATCCTGGAGATACATACTCCTTGTAGAATCAGAACTGGTGTATAGACTAGGTAAGATTGGTGCTGCAACAAATCATTTAAATTGGGTCGCAGTTATCTCACCAAATCATATATTAATGGTAAAAGCTAGATCAAGGTCTGGTGAAGAAAAAAAAATGCTTTCTAGAGGAGAAACTTAATCAGTTTTATCCCCCAGATTAATTAAGTATGCTGGATATAGGAAATGAATTAATTTTGAAAATACTCCATTATAATTCCCTCTGATAATCACTAAGAAGCATAAGCACACCCTCCATTATCTCCTGCTTTCCTGAGCTACAGGGATTAGAAACCATTCAAAAGGACACACTGCTCTTAAACTACGAGACACCCACCTGCCTGGCACCCAGGCAAGGCTGGGCACATCATTCCAGTAGATGGGTGTGGTGAGTACTCTCATGGCAAGGATTTCTTCCTTGCATCTGTCATTAAGTGTCGCTCTTAGGGTGCATTAGCACAAAGAAGCCAGTGACTGATGGGGAAGAGCTTAGTCCTAGCGGAAAGCCTCAGCACCGTCTGCTTTGTCAAAGATACAGCATGGTCTGACAGAAATCCCATGCCATGTGTTAATGGCCTCTCCTGCAGTGCTTGCAGCTGCAGACTGAGTCCTACCTCTACTTAGTGCCACAGCAGCAATGTTCCTTCAACAAGAAAAAACCCCTAGTTTCAATGTTTCCTTGCTTTTGACCTCCTGATTTCATGTTCTGGACAGTTTGTTTTATTCCTGATCAGCTGCTTTAAATCTTTATTTCCTTGCTTTGGTGTCACCTGGAGGTATGAGTTTGGTAGAGAAATAAGGCAGTAATTTTCTGCCATGCCCTTGATATCTGTTTCCCCCTCACCCTATGCTCTTCCTGTTTCCATTCTCCCTGGCCACTGTTAAGCTATTTCTTGCCAAAAAGGAGTGGTTTTGCAGTGACACGGTTAATTTGAGCAACTGCACTGCTGTAGAACCACAATACTTACCTGAAAGGAGTTATGTGCCTAATCTCTTAACTAACAATAGAGGTGACAGGTACAGCTTCTCAGCCAGGCACTTCTGGGGACTAAAAGACAGCAAAGCCACATTACCTCTGGCAGACAACAGAGTCCATGGGGCCACTGCCCTTCTGCAAGGTGTTCCTTGGAATTACTCTGCTCTACAGCAATGAGTAAAGAGAAGTATAGAAAGTAACAAATGAGCCCTTGTCTTCATAACCTGTAAAGCTGTTTCAACAGCCTGTATTTGTATAGAGGCACTCTGGGAAGTTCAGCATCTTTCAGAAAAGGGAAGTTTTCCCTTTTAACAGAACAGATTATTCACCCAACCTTTTAAGCTGTCAGCTGTAAAATTAACTTGGGCTATTGCTGGTGAGTGCCTATTGAAGCAGATTGAATGTAATCCATCAGTTCTTTTAAAAGGATCTTTACCTTCCACAGAGATTGTTAGTTGTGGATATGGCTTCATTGTCCTTCGGACTCTTGTTTTCTTGGGGAGCAGAGATACTGTTCAGAACAGCCTGTTTAACTGAGGAATTGCAGGTGGAAGCATTGCACACACAAACTAATAATCCTAAAAGCAATCTGCTGGAGCATCGTTGTTCTCATGCAAGAAGAACACAGGGGAACAGCAATAGCAATACTTCATTATTTGATGTGTAGTTTATTATTTTACTTACTTGAGTTTAAGGAACATTAGTTTAAAAGCTTTTTCCAGTAGCATCAGGAGGCTGTACAGCACTGACTGTTCAAGTGGTAGATGGAAGGGAGTTAGTTCTAAAAATAGGTATTTTTAAAAATGTTACCAAAACCCAGAACCTGGGATTTTTTAAAAGGATGTATCAAGTTACATGCTTGGCTCTCATTGAGAGTTTAAAGGCCTGCACAAAAATTTGGCCAGCTAAGCCTCAGCATGTCTTAAAGAATGTTTAGAGCTATGGTGCCACAGTAAATAGCAAACTGTTGCCAAAACATAATTTCCAGTCAGACAGGACAAGTAAACAAACAAAGATCAGAGCACATCACCAGGCATTAGAATTGCAAGTGCAGGGATGCAAATTCAGAGCCAGTGAGTTCAACCGTGATAGCTGGGATTTGAACTGATAATTTTTGATGTCAGCTTTTGTTTTCTTCCCTATGGATGTCTTCCTAGCCTTCTTGCCATCTTGGTGTTTAAGCTAAGGGTTGCTGCCAAGCTGCTTGAAACCATCCCAATTCAACTACAGCGCTTTGAGCACAGTAAATAGGTCCTGATGTCCACCAAGAGAAGCCTAAAGATACCTTGCTGATGTAGAGTGCTGGATACAAGCACTTCAGGGATTCAGTGTCACCTCTTCCCTTTTGCCTTTTTGCTTCCTGTCATTTTTTGCATACCTTTGTGAAAAGATGCTTACCTTAAAGCAGGCATTTGTGCAGAAAAATATTGGTTATGTGTAAAACAGGCCAGTTGTATTCCAGCCAGTAGTTTTATTGCTCAGAAAGCTGCTTCTCCCACTTTTATGGTATTGCCAAATGTACATGGCCATGAAAATACTTCATGCTTTGGTACCATCTGTTAAACAAGCACAAGATGATGTGCCTATATTTTAGGGGCAATCTCTGCAATGGACCAAAAGTTAAATGACCCTGAAGATGCTAATTGCTCTCCTAGGATATCATAAGCAGTCCTTTCCTGATATAGTTGACATACATCACACTTGGAAGACACCTGCACTTCTGCATCATTTCTCCAAATTATTATTTATGGGAGGTAAAGCCGGGTAGGGTTAAGGTCATGCTAATAAGCGAAAACACATTATAAAAGCCCAGCATTCAAACTGTGCTCCACTCTCCCATCAAAATTTGCAATGTCAGAAGAAAAGGAAAAGGAGGCTGATTTATTTTGTCAAAGAATTTAAATACATTTAATTTTTAAGCTTTTAATTTTTTCCTTTTTTAATGGGTATCCGTCACCTTGGGATTTCAGCAGTCACCCGTGAGTCTAGAATGACAATCCTTTGATGTGGAAATCTTGGTGCTGTTTAAGCATCGGTATTTTTGCCAGTGGTATCACAATCATGGTTTTTCTGACAAATTTCTTAATGTTTCAGTGCTTAAAGGTGGCAGGGTGTGTTGTAGGAGATTATGGCAGACGGGACTTCTGGACAACATAAGGTATCCAGCCACTCCCTTTTCTAATGCCCTTGACAGAGGTTGCCAGTCATTACACACACCTGCTGGTTTACATGAGGCAGGTGATTTCCCTCACAAGGGCAGACTCAGCTGTTGTTATGTTTTGTGGTACAAAGTTTAGCTTGGTGTGATTTCATTTGGATTATATGGTGTCATTTATGGGACTTAAAGAGTAACTGAAAGTGATTCCGCTGAAGCTTTATAAGCTGAGAAAAGTTTATGCCTTTCTTTTGTGAGCTTGGAGACAAGGACAAAAAAATTGGCAGGTGGGGAAAGGGGAATGTTTCTGCCAGCTTCTGGTATTTCCCAGAATCCTGTCAGTCACTGCTTTCTGGCTCTCTGTGCCACCTCGGAGCTCTAGCTCCTGTGTGGGGCAGCTGAGCTATGGCTGTGGCCTTGCAGGGCTTTCCTCTTGCCCTTTCTGCAAGCCTGAGCAAAACTCTGATGTATATTTATTGTGCTAGAGCCCTTTGCAACCCATGACATTACTCCTGGCTGAAGCCTAGTGATTACATGGGACCTTGCATTGGTGAGACAGGCTATAGCACCATGACTTCTTTCCTACTGGAACAGAGTCCATTCATTCCTGTGTAGAAGATGGCCTGTTTAAAAGGCTGGTGTCTGTTGGACTTCAAATCACTTACAAAAATGTTCTGTTGTGTTAGAAGTAGCCCAGGTGCTGTAAAACCATGCATATGCTGAGTTGGAAAGGACCTATAAGGATACCAAGAAGTCCAGCTCCTGGCCCTGAACAGGAGAACTCCCAAAATCACACCATGTGCATTGTCCAAACTTTGTCAGACTTGGTGCTGTGACCACCTCTATGGGGAGCCTGATCCAGTGCCCAACCACACCCTGGGTGAAAAACTTTTTTCTAATATCCAACCTAATCCTCCTCTGACACAGCTTCAGACCATTCCCTTGGGTCTTGTCACTGTCACCACAGAGAAGAGATTCAGTGCCTGCCTCTCCCCTTCACGAGGAAGTTGCAACTGCAATGAGATCTCCCCTCAGTCTCCTCCAGGCTGAACAGACCAAGTGGCCTCAGCTGCTTCCTCTCAAGGCCCTTCACCATCTTCATAGCCTTTCTTTAGATGCTTTCTAATACCTTTATATCTTTCTTATATTGTAGCACCCAAAACTGCACACAGGACTCGAAGTGAGGCTGCCCCAGTGCAGAGCAGAGCAGGACAATCACCTCACTTGACCTCACTCCCTTGACAGGCTGCTGATGCTGTGCCTGAGGCATCCCAGGACACGGTCGGCCCTCGTGGCTGCCAGCGCAGCTGACTCAATGCTTTGGAGTGTGCTAGCCTGTGAGGTTTAATGCATATTTTCCCTTCAATTGCTATGTGAAAGATATCCTCCCACTCACCTGCCTTCCCACACAAAGGAAGCTAGCCACTGAGCGAACTTAAGAGATTGAAGGTGTTACCCATTTCCAAAAAGTCATTTTCAGCTACGGCACTTTAAAGTATTTTTGAAAGTTGTGTAGAAAAAAAGAACAAAAATTTTTTTTCAGTTTTTCTTTGTGGGCCCCCACAGCAAAAATTGTCTTCTCCCCCTCAGTCAAAATAAAACCATCACAAACCTGGCCTAACTAGAACTCAGGTTAACTTTCTCTCATTATAAGAAATAACAGGTTTTCTTTGAATATCTTGTCTGTTTTACCCTCCATCTGAAAGGTGGCTCTGCTAGCAGGTCAATGCACCTTTAATTCCTTGTGATGAAAAAATAAAAAGGTACTGATTAGGAGTTCAAACACTACATAGCAGTCCCTGGCCAGTACCTCCTGCTGTGGAGAGCTTGAAACCAGCAGAAACCAGGCTAGGGCCACATCCAACATTTGAAACCTTCCTGCATCCCTCATGATGGTAGGACCGTCCCCAGGTGAGGCATTTAGCCACTCACTGTTTTTTCACCAAAGCTGTTCCTGAGGTTAATGTAGCGTTCCTCTGTTGCAGAGTAAAAGGGACTAGTAGTTCTCTTTGAGATTTTTTCCCAAAAGACTCGTCTCCAGATGTGGTGGTACATGGAAGCCTGGAGGACCCTTTTAAGGACAGAACTGGTATAAGTAAGAGCCAGAGCAATGTCAACCAGAAAGAGCACGTTAGACTCCTGTAGCTCCAGGGCACTGAGCAATGATGGACAGGACAGAAGTTCATGTGGAATTCTGTGTGAGTCACAGATGTCCCATCATGTCTGAATCTGAGGACTTGCAAGGGTAAGCAAAGCCACAGCACCTCTTGGGCCTCAGTCTGAAATCACAGCACAGAGTGCTTCCCTCTTTGTGAATGACAATAGTAACAGACCCTGTTACATGTTACCTGTCCTGCTGAGGTAGCAAGCCACATGCTAATACACTTGTTTCTTATATATGCTGTATCCTTGTGCTTTGCGCTGCTTTGGATGTAAACAGTAGCCGAGGAATGTGATACTTGCCCAGTCAGTGATGAATGCATCCAACCCAGTATCCTGTCTCCAGCAGTGGCATTGGGATATTCAGTTCAGGAACAGCAAACAAACCTGACCACTGAGTACCATTCCCAGACTCATCTTTGCCTTCTCCCTGTTTATGGACATATTGCCCATGAATGCGTCCGTGAATTTTTGGAACTGCTTATACTGTTTGCCTTTAAAACCTGCTGTGACTACATATTCCACAGGCTCACTGCCTACCATGTAAGAAAGCACTTGATTATAGCTGTTAAATTTGATTTAGTGAACAAGTTTTTCATTCATCTTATTTCCAGGGAGCTTTCTCCTCTCTTAATTGAAAACTCTCAGCTTTTTAAGGCTCCCTTGATAAGACAGCTGCATCATCATCCATGTTACTTTACCTGCCCTTCTTGGCACCTTCCCTCAGTCCATTATATCTCTCTTGCAGTGCTGAGAGCAGTGACAAGCCTCAGTGAGGATGTGGGTGCACCTGGGTTTTACACACTGGCAAAACCATGCTCTCTGCATTGTTCTCACCTCCCTTCCTGACAATGCTCAACAATTGGATGCTTCTTCTGGCTGACACTGCACATTGAGCTGATGAATGAAACTGGGAATAACTAATGAGAATACACTATTGTGATCAAGGCTGGCTGTGGTATGCAGTTAAATATGGCTGTTCTGATTTTTTTTTTTTTTCTTTTTAAAACCATATTCTATTGGCAGTCTCAGTGAAAGACAAATATTACCAGCCAGGGTAACTGCTCCCAACAGGTTTTGGTCACTACATTTTTGCAGTCTTCCCTCTCTGCCTAGAGAATTAGTAGTATTCTTCATGGTGTAAACTAGAGCACCCACAAGTAATATGCACATTCTTCCTGGACTTGTGTGCAGGGGCCCAACATGACTTAAACTTAGGTCTCTTGTTCGAAAACTTGATCATAAGGATGTGGAATCACTTCTTTCTGACACTTCCTTTTGACGAGGTTTTATGACTCAGATGCACAAATTAACTTCCAGTGAGTTAAAAAGTAGAAACTTTAGCCCAGAAGCAACACCTACCCAGTTTCGTAAGCCTGTCACACATATAGCTTTAATAAGACCCTGCAAAATAAACAAAACTCACCTATAGAAACAATTAGGCAGTAGCAGTTGTAATTCAGGAAATTTTCAGCAGATTAGTAACAAGCTGTGAAGAGCCCTTGGCCTGAAATGCAGTCCTGAGCCTCTAATTCCTAGGAAATTGTTTGTGTTGTGATGGCTATTGCTACTAAACAATTAGCACCTGCAAGAACTTTAAAAAATTTGGCTTTTAATTTCTTTTTTTCGTTTTCAGCATGTGAAGGTTCCAGTTCTGGCATGATTCACAGCTCTTTAAGATCCATATATTCCCTGAGGTGTGCACGGGTAGTAGTGAACCAGAGCGTGCTATAAAGGGCAGAAGCATTGATCGAAGGAAGCAATCAGGTACATGTGTGATTCTTTCTCCATGGAGCTCTCAAAATCTAATCAGAAAAGCTTTTTTTGGAACCCTCCTCCCAGAATTTTAAGCAGTCTGGAGGAGACAAATATTCCTTTAGAACCTGTATATAAAAAAAAAGAAAGTTTGATTGCTACCAGTTGTTTTCTTTCCCCCCCCCCTCCAATGAATCAAACAGAAATTGCATTTCTGTTTTATGTTACCAAATAATTGTACTTTTTAGTGTCTGATGTTTCTTGGCACTTTTTTTTTCTTTTCTTGTGGCCACCTTCAGCATATCTATCTGAGTCTATTCAGATGTCTATGAAACTTCATAGCTCACTCCTTCAGTGCAAACATAGTCCCTGGTAGTTGGAAGCTGGGTACTTCCAACACCCCAGAAATGTCTCTGGAAAGGAGTCAGTCCTTTCGTTGAGGTCTGGTAAAAGTCAGTCAGAGACAGACTCTGAAACAGCAACAAACCCATGCTCTCTGTGTGCCAGTTCAATCCACTGTGTATAAATCCTACTGATGACATTAGTTATGGTTATAATTAAAGATATGCTGTAAGGTAATTTTATGCTGCAATCCTAGAAATCTGCTTAGAGAGCTCTACAAGGAAATCTAATGCAGTTCTCTGCTATTCTGGATGCTCCAGACACAAGACTGTGTCATAGAACTTCACAGGCCTCCTGGTTCAAGTACTTGACATACACATAGTCATATGACATACACTTAGCCCCAAGTGTTAATGAGAAAGCAATTAATTACAGATTCCATGTAGCTTGTATTTGAAAAGCTCCACCAGTTACACCAGATCCAGACAGACATGGTGTGGTGAAAGGAGTTGAGCTTCCTATATTAGTAATGTAGCTGCCCAGTTGCACTCTGGAGCAAAGAATTAACATAGCCTAAGAAATATAATGCCCCTTGCTTCTAAATTGGGTTCTGTGGCCTCATAAAAGAAGAGGAATGAGTGAACTTAAGAGTCCAAGGATGTCTCAAGTCTGGAGATGGCAACATCTTAAAGATACTTAAAATTTTAACAGGTGAGAATCCCACTTCTTACTTTCTCAGCACCTTTTAAATTTATTTATTTTTTCATTTAATTTTATCTTTCAGAGCTGGCTGCCATTACTGCTGACATCAGTGAAGAGATTCCCACTGAGTTTCAAGGGCAACTGGATTAGTTACTAGTTTTTTGTATTGGAAAGGTATGCAATTAAATGAAGCCACTCTGTTCCCACTGGACTGGAGCCAAGGATGACCAAGTGTGCTTGCTCGAGTGCAGCTGTGGCACTTCAGGTGCAACCAGACAATGGAACCCTGTCTGGCCAGAAGCTGCAGTTTGGCAACTTAGACCCAACGGGGGTCTGCCCAGGCACAGGGAGCAGCAACAGGAAATTTATTTTATGAGTCAGAGCTGCAATTTCCAAATGGTAGGGTTTGATCTGCAGAAGTTATGTCAGCATAACGACCTTACAACAGCCCGTGAGACTTCTGTCAGGTGTGTGGTTTACCAGAAGGAGTCTTCAGCTGGAAAACAATTCTCAGGTGCTTTGCACTGAATGGAAAGTGTTAAAAGTTTTATTAATATTTTTTGTATAGTGTTTATTCCTTCATTTCAGTACTCCCTAACATTAAAAAAATCCCCTTTTCTGAAGTAATTATCTATTTCCTACAAATCTTATTGATATGAAGGGACACCTCTATGCTGTCTACCTCCAGCTGTAGGTCTCAGCCTCCCAAATAAGGTGTGTGTGGGCCCTTACAGAATGATAGAATAGTTTGGGTTTGAAGGGCCCTTTAAAGGTGATCAAGTCCAAGTGCCCTGTGATAAGCAGGAACATCTCCACCTCCATCAGATTGCCCAGAGCCTCGTCCAACATGCCCTTTAACATCTCCAGGGATGGTTCATCTACAACTGCCCTGGGCAACCTGTTCGTGATTCACCACCCTCATTGTGAAACTTTTCTTCCTTCTATCTAGACTGAATTGACCATCTTTCAGTTTGTAACAATTCTCTCTTGTCCTATATCAATAGGTCATGCTAAAAAGTCTGTCCCCATCTTTCTTACAAGCTCTATTTAAGTACTGAGAGACTGTAATATGGTCTCCCTGGAACCTTCTCTTTTCCAGGCTGAACAACCCCAGCGTCCTTATTCTTGCGAATTTTCCCATGAACTCCTGTGGAAATAGTTGCTTCCGTAATGCTATGCATATGTTTTGGGGGCTCAGAAAAGACAGGGAAATTACAAACATGTGAGCTCAGAACTTCTGAGAAAATGAGGACTGCCAGTGTTTCCGTAATTAAAGCTATGCTCTGTAAACTGTCCTTGTCTCCCCTTTTCCCTTATCCAAGATGAATGAAATGTGAAACACTTCACTGAGCCTGGGAAGTAAGTTAAAGTTATAAAAGTGATTGCGTTTGATGATGTCACGTCCCTTTTGATGACATGGATAAAACATGTCCAAACCAGTGCCTGGAGCGGGACGGGACTCTTTTCGGGGACCGTTTGGGGTTGAAGAAGGGTGCAACAAGCAGAGCCCCTCACTGCGGCAAACCCGCGATCCCCTCGGCGGGGCTCAGGCGCCCCATAACCCCGTCCGGGGCCGCGGGCGGCGCAGCGCTCGCCTCCGGCTGGCGGCAGGGCGGGCAGCGGAGCCCCCGGTGCCGGGCTAACCTCACCTTACCCCTGACCCTTCTGCGGATCGCCCGCCCCCGAGCACCGTGCCAGGGCCGGGCAGGCGGCGGGGCGCGCCCCGCGGCGCCGCTCCCTCCGCGGGTGCGCACGGACACCGGGAAACTTTCGGAGGGAGCCACTTCCTCGCCCGGCCCGGCTTGGCGGGGGGAGATGTCAGATGCCGGCAGGGAGAGAGGGAGGGGGGAAGGCGGGGAAGCGCCGGCCACAGCCCCTCCGCCCGCTGCCAGCCGGCCATTTAA
>VYZT01029250.1:3738-49717 GCA_013400735.1 Pomatostomus ruficeps | reverse complement strand
GGCTCCGCCGGTGCCCGCGGAGGGGAGGGCGGGGGAGACTGGGGGGGCCGCGGCGTGACCCGGCGGGGGCGTTGCTCACCTGGGGCGGGAGCTCCGTGGCCTCCCCCTGCCCCCCGCCCGCCCTCCGGGGGTCTGAGCCCGCCCGGCGGCGGCGGGGGCTGCGCTGGGGTTTGACCCGGTGCTGCGGCCGCGTGGCTCCTTTCGGGGCATGAGGCTGCCCCGATTGTTTTCCTGGGTAAAAGCTGCCCTGGGTACGACAGGGACGACTCCCGTCTCCTCAGTGTTGTAGCCTGCCCTCCTCGTGTCGCTGCTGGTTAATTAGTAATAGGGTATTTGCGCATTGCCCGTGCCGGTGGTGCTCATCACCGGCTGGATGGATTACAGCCTTCGGGATCAGAGCGGAGTTTCCGCGGGAAAATCCTGCCGTGGTGCGGAGCGAGTAGCCCTGGCGGTGCAGGGCAGCACATCAGCGGGAGGCCTTGGCCAGCACGCTTGGCTTTGAGGCCCCGCTCTGTTCCCACGTGTGTTGCAGGATGTTCTTCCAAGAACACCTTTCAGTGATGTAAATCAAAATCGCTTGCCAGGTGACCCACTCAGCATGCTGGCACAGACTCTCACCCTTTGCTGATGGTGTTCCCGTAGGAGTGCTTCCTGGCTGCTCTGAACTCTAATGTTTTGGGGCTTGCTGAACTTTTGCTTCCAGATGTACCTGCTTGTCCTCTCTGCCTCAGTGGTTTCTGCAACAGAAGTGTGAATATGTTTTGATAGGGACCAAGGTGCTCAGTAATCTGTGGTGACAGATCTGCCTGAGAGCTGCAGAGCAGAACTGTGCAGCTGCTTTACGTTTTTGACTACTTTTTCCTTACCTTACGTTGGCACCAGCTTGCGGTTGCAGCCAATGACTGTTGTAAAACCTTTGCTTCCTCATCTTACCTGTTTCATTTTGGGGTACCTTGCAGTGTTTTGTCATTCGATCTCTATTTGTTGTTGTACCAAGCCTAGGTTTAAAGATCTCCTCTGAATAAGAGCTAAAGCGAAATTGGGCATTAAAGTACACCAGCATTTTGAAGATCTCAGAGGAGGCCTGGATTGTCCTTGGGTACAGCCTTGCAGGATCTGCCTGCCATGACCTCTGTTGTTCGTAGTTTTTCTTCTCAAGCTGGGTATGAAATCTTGTGACTTAGTGATCTCTAATGTTCTCTAAGTCAGGCTCTTAACTGGTGTCTAGTATGATTAATAATAATACTACTAAAAAAGTGGACTTTCTCCTCAGCTACATGTAGTTATATTTATGCATTCATCATCTTGAGACCCAGCTGCAGACCCTCAAGTAGGTCTTGTCATCCACTGATGTTATCAAAGCTCCCATCCACATGCTACAGGACACAGGTCAGATCTGCAGATTTTGGTGTGGCTCATAGTTTTAGGTGGGAACTCTGCAGCTCATTGTGTCATTATTTAAAATTTAAAAGACAACCTTCTCAATTGTGACTTAATCGCACCTGTGAAGGCTGAGGCAAGGAAGTCTCAGTACACCAGGCTTCTTAACTAGTGCTGATCAGCACCTGGTGGAGTTCTGAACATTAGGAGCACATGCTTGAATTGCAGAGAGGTGGGGATAAAGGTCCTTTTGGATTTTTTCCTTAGAGGAATAGGATGTAAACCAGGTGCTCACTGATGGTGTGATTCTGCTAATCATCCGCTCATCTGAAATGACTGAATTTCATTGTGACCTCTTATGTCAGGTAGGTTGAGATAACTCGTATTTGAGAAGGTCAATATGTTTCTATAGCCCATAAGCAATAAGGATGCGGAATAAAGCCTTGCTTGGAGGCAATGCTTTAAGCACCATGGTCTTGCTGCCCATTCCAGTGCTGTTTACAGGGTCTTGCCCTCTAAAAATCAGGATGTTCTCTAATAGGGCAAAGTTTTGCTCTTTGTGTTGGGTTCTTTGCATAGGCTCAGGTGGGTATTAGAGTTGGCCTCTGTTGTTTGAGGTGTGGCATGTGCCCAGGTACAGGGACACAGCCTGGCTCTGCCTGGGGAGGTATTTAGGTGGTGTGGGAAGGTGACAGCAGCTGGCAGGACTGTCGGGCATGAGCTGTTGTGTGTTGCCAGTAGGAATCATTGCCCTTTGTCTGCAGTGTCCCAGCCAGCCCCGAGTGGAAAGGCAGCGGGTGGGGTGGCTCTCGGCTGGGCCTGGCGTTGCCTTTCAGATGGCTGCGGGGTCGGAAGGGGGATGGCGCTCCCTACACTGACACCATTGTCGGCCCAAACACACGCAGGGACTGGGAAACAGCCGGAGCTGTGGAATGTCTGTGTCATGGCGGCTCCTCGGTGGTGTGATGGGCACATGATCTTTCTGTGGTGTCTTTTACTCAAGGATAAGCGTCTTGCTTGTTTTTGATGAATTACAGCATAGTGGGCAAGGTTGGGCTTGTTAAAAAACAAACCTTGCTGTCTGTTTTTTATTGAGGCTGATGATATTAGTGATATGACAAATAACTTCTACTACTAAAAGAGCAACAGACAGTATTTGTGTGCTTGTTTTGGTGCTTAGAATTACAAATGCCTTTTACATGAACCTAATAGCTTGTTCTTACAGCTTGTTTCATGCACAAACCACTGATACTCTGTGAGTTGATTATACAGGATTATGACTTAATTACTGGACTGAATTTCCAACTGAGGAGTTTAAATGAAGAACTATCTTATCTCAAATGTAGGCTTGCCATGTGTGTATGTTGCACGTGAGATAATTTCTTCTATATATTAGTAATTATTAATCATCCTTGTTGAGTCTTCTCCAAAATAGAAGACTAAATTTTAGTTTGAGAAATTGTTGTGGGTAATCTTCAGTACATGTAAGGAAAAGTCAATAGTAAGTACCATTTAACTTTATGACAGGCCTACATGCAGCTCATTTAGAGGTTTACGAAAGAATAAAGCTTGAGAAATGTGAGGCTCCCTTGCTGCTTCTGTACATGCATTTCTGGGGAAAACCCTTTAATGGCCATTATTAAAAACACAGGTATGAGCACTGCTGATCTGGAGACCTGAGCAGGCCTGAACTTAGACTGCAGAGACCAGAAGGGGAAGCTGTAGCTGTGAACAGAGTTTGCTTGTGTTGGAGTAGCTTAGAAATAAACTTTTCATCTGCCAGGCCAGGTTATTTTTATGTGATGACTGCTTTCATTTTTGTTTAAAACTGCAACACAGGTTAATTTCCTGAGCTTCTTTATGTTCCTTACAAAGCCCCACAACACCAGCACCTTCTGCAGTACTCAATAGATGCTTTGTTTTCAGCATGGCATGGATGTGCCTAGCGCTTCCTTAGAGGCATAGGCTGGCTGCACATTGCAGCACACTCACATGGTTTCCAATACTTTGAGTCTCCAGCCAGCAACACACAACAAAATATCTTCTTCTGCATATTTGCAATCAGAATTCAAGCCCACAGTGGAAATGTTGTCTGTGCAAACAGCCATGCTATTATTAGTACTTCCTCAATTATGTGAGCTACATGCAAGTCTTTGTTGAGAATTTTCATGGCATGTAATTTTTTTTGGTTGGAGTTTCTAAATATGAACGAAATTGCTGCTGTTTTAAAATCTTTGGTTGTTCATTGTGTAGGGCATAATCTATATAATTTTAATTCATGCATTTCCTTTTTTCTGCTAGAATTACAGTGTATCATAGAGGGAGCATTTCGACAGTGTTAAAGAGTGGTTGTGGCCGTGGATGTTAGAAGGTGCAAAGCCTATCGGTGACATTTACTTGCCTGCTTGAAAGATTCTTGGTATGAGCAAAGGCGAGAGACACTGCTAAACCAGTTAGTGGCTGCACATCTGGTTGTTAGCCTGATGCTTTTAGTTTGACTCCAAAATTTGAATGTAAATAATACCTTGAGCATTGTGAAAGGTTGTTGGAAGTGTAGGAGGAGCTAGTTGAATTTTTTCTAGCAGAGAGAGCCTTGTGCTGTGTAGGAATGGGACAGTGAAAGAACTTTGCCTTAAATGGAGCTATCAGTAGGAAATTAATTTTCAGCAGGAGATGACTGTGCAGGGGAGGACTTTCATGGGGGGGGGGGAAGAAAAAATGAAATATAGGTGAACATGTGCTAATATGAAGTGTTCAAAAGCAAAGAGTGTGGGGGAAAGAGTGATCAGGCGTGTGCAGGAAGAGAAGAACAAAACAGATGCACTACTCTGGAAGGCAGCACCAAGGCTTTTCTCTAAGTGCTTTCCAGCTGTTCCCAAATGTATCTGCACATAAACAGGCCTCCTGGGGCTATTAATCCAAAATTCCAGGAGAAAATCCAAGATTAAGTGGGAAAAATATTTCTGTAATCCAACAAAGAATGGACATATAAATGTGGTCCAACCAGAGCTGAATCAATAAACTCATGGCCTAATTTAGTTATCTTCTATGGCCTTCATGGGTATTCAGCGGAAAAGGCAGGGCAAGATATGTCTGTATCTTTCCATAAATGTTGTTGGTATTTGGCATGTCACTAAACGTACTTATTTCCCTACCATCATCAGGAAATTGGAAGTACCCCTTGATATTAGAAATCAAGCGGTCCACCCATCACTCTTTTCCTTCTGTGCTGTCTGTGAAGATACCAAAGGCCACGTAGGAAAAGCTTCTTTCTCCACTTGTAGAAATGTAATAGGAGAAAAGGTAACTGTGCTTTTAACTGCATATCAGAATAGAAGAAATTGCACCTACAAGGAAGAAGAAATCACGGCTCTACATGGAAGAAGGAGTGATGTTGGTGTTTGCTGTGGTACCAGACCCGTAGGGTCTGTAACTGACCTTGGCTTACTGTGGTGCTTCACATCCAGCTGGTATGTGTGGGGAAGAGGGCTAAGGCTGTGTTTGACATGAGTACTACTTTGGGGAGGAGAAGGGACCCCTGTAGGGATCACCTTCATACTCTCCTAGCCAATGCCTGGAAGTCCTTTCCTCTCCAGGGCTGCCCATCTGCTTGTTTTCTGTTTCCTTTTCCTGTTCTTCTTCTACCTCCTGTTTGTTTGGTACACTTCTGACTTTTCTCATTCTTTTGTACAGTTTTAGCCAAACTGAACAAGTAAAAGAAATACCTAGTATGTCATTGGGAAGCTCCTGTTGCATGCAAAGGTTGTGTTGTGTTCTGCATGCGGGCTTCTGCTTCAGAGTTCAGAATGTGGGGGTTTTCTTTAAATGTTGGGTTTGGTGTTTTGTTTATTGGAAGGGCTTAATGGTTTTTCGGTTGATTGGTCTGGCTTTGTGGTGTGCAGAATGCTGTCTACATACTGTAGTACTGGTTTCTGTGTACTGTGCACCAAATGAGCCAGGGTTTGAGTATAAGGAATACTTTGTGTGAACTTCAGCCCTATTTTTCTCATTGAAGGTAAGAAATTTTTGCTTCTGAGACTGTATAATCATCAAGTAGAGACTTGAACATCAAGTGCAGAGCTTTAGTGCAGATTACAGTGTGTCTCTTGTGGCCTGGTAAGCAGATGCAGTCACTTAGCACTTCTGAGCCCCAAAGTGCTGGATCCCACTCTCCTATCATAGCCCAGGTGAGCGGAGAAATGTAAGTGCCTGGGAGCTTTCCCTTGTTAGGCTGTTAGATTTGTATCTACAACACAGCTGGCTCGGTGATTAGGTGCATTCTCATATTAATTCCTTACTTCCTTTTTGGCATTGTTTTGATAGGGTTTTGGTTTTTTTTGGTGTCTGCCAGCTCGCAAGCAGTTGGGCTGAACCTAGCCTGCACAAGAGTGCTCCCCAAAGAGGGCTATTTGTGCAGACCAGCTTTGTGAAAACCCAGCCTGTCCTTGGTCAGTGAGGGATTGTAGCTTGGCATGGCTTTAAGTGCATATTTAAAAGCCTCTGCTTAGCTTAGCAGGATTTATTTATTTTTTTAATGGAGTGTGTCAAAATGAATCATTCATGGATGTCTTGGTAGGTGGGTGGTAAGACAGGGGACTCTGCATGCCTGTAAGAAGACTCCTGGTCCCGTTTATGGTGTTACACATCTTGCTCTGCTTGCTGGTGGTTTGTCTCTGCAATGGTAGATGGCTCTGGAGGGTGTTTTTGCACAGGAATGCTGGTAACTTTTGTTTCTGCATTCCTCATCGTGGTGGAGCTTAGACAGAGGTTTCTGTCACCATTTCCTCTTGTGCACTTGGGTTCTAGTAAATTAGAGCATTTTTAATAAGCTTCCTTTTTTAGTTTCTTATATATGCACATGAATAGGTCACTGCTGGCAAGTCTGTTTCTACATATTTGCTTTTGAGTCCTCACTTTCAAATTATATTTTCTACCAGCTCTGTTTCTCGAAGTAAGGAGAGAGCCATGCAAAGAGGTTTGGTTTGTGAGTGCCACATTGACTCATGAGACAGGAGGTTGCTGCAAAGGATGGGGAAGCAGAGCTTAGTTTTGGGGCAGGCCAGCCTACGTAATCAGCAAAGCATGGGACCATCCATGATATTACAGACTGGGAAAGCTTCCTGCTGATGCCTCCCTGTAGCAGTTGTTGTGCTTGCAGTGTCAACAGTCCCTCTGAGTCAATGGAGGTTGCCTCTTTCTGCTGCCTTTGCTTCCCAGGGTTTCCTAATATCCCAAGTGGCTCAGACACCTGATTCCCAGACTGTCCCCTTGAAACTTTCAACCTAATTTTCCTGAAGGTCTCATGATACAGAAGGGGAAAATGGTGAGACTTTATTTTTAGTTACTTTTACCTGTCTGCAGTCTGTATCAGCTTAAGGACAGGTGAATTGTTAGTTACTGTCTGAATTCATCGTGAGAGAGGTCCCATCTTTGCCTTTATTTGTCAAAACTTGCTCTGCTGCTTGACATTGCGCAAGGGGGCCTCTGTGCTTTGAAGTGGAAAGGGCAGGGAGAATGCTGGAGTGGAATTGGATGAGGCCTCCACCACCAGGGACATCTGAATTGGAAAGGCAACCGAGTCTTGTGTTCTGGCAGAGATCTGGGGTAAATGACCTCTCTGAGACCAAGATGTGGTTTTGGCTGATAAAGAGAAGAGCTTCCCCTGTTCCCCTCTGGGATGCAGGTGAAAGAAATGCAGGTTAGCAGAAAGTAGCAGTGTGGAGCCATCAAAAGAGATTGACTCAGCCTTACTGGTGGTTTTAGTACAATATTAGATGTGCCATGGTTTCACTGTACATTTTAAACTATAAATGTGACTTTTTATGAAACACAATGTGAAGGGAAGGGAAAAAGTGGGTGCCTGTGGCTGGCATCAAATTTACCTATGTAAAATTGTCTTCCTTTTGTAATCATGATTTCTGATTCTGCAGGAATTTTACATACCTATAAATACCTCAAATTGAGGGGGAATAAAATGAACAGCAATAAATTGGTGGGGTTCTTTTAGATCAACAAATTTTGGTTTCTTTAGAAATTTCTGATTTTGTTTTTCTCCCATGAAAGCAGATATGGGAATTCGAAAGTCTTCTTGACACTGCAAGTTTTATAATTGCCCATTTATAACCAATTTATTTGGAATTGGGTCTACGGCTTTCCTGCTACATGAATTATACTTCTTAAATCCTAGTGTTCTTTTCATCTTCTTGCAGGGTCAGCTGCTTCTTCTAATGCTAGGCCTGACGTTCAATACAAATAAAAATATTGTTGTTCTGGTTGATTCTGATGCAGTTATTTTGCAATGTAGTCTGTGCCTGGTTAACTGAGGTCTTTGATGGTTTCACCTTCTATGGATTTATACTGTTTTATTTTATAAAGGGGAAATGCGGGAATTGTAGCCACAGTTTCCTTCCCACAGTCTTCGCAAATGTGTATCTTCAACAAAAAATAGAAATTCTTTCTTAGGGGAAGTTCATTAGCTTTGGTTCAGTTTACATAACTCTTTTAGGGGAATTCACCTCTAGTTCCGTGCAGCTGGGCACCAGAGAGAAAGGAGCAGCCCAGCTTTGAGGTCAGGGTCTGGCCTTTTTAGGTGACACACTTGGGATGTCACAGACACAGGCCTAAACTAAGAGTTCTAAACTCAGAGTTTCCGATAGATTTTTTTTATCTGACAGCTGAGGAAAGGAGACTGATGTTCTCTTATATGAGGTAAAGGAGCGGCATTAATATTTGCAGAATAAAAGTTTGGTTGTTTTTTTTTCTTTTAATTCAATATCTCACTGCTGTTCAAAATCCTATTTCTAAGATGAAAGGAAAAAAGAGAATTTTTGTGAAAGTTTGTTTTGCATTTTTTTCAAGTGAGTGATAGACTCACAGTTATCCTAATTAACCTTGTAGTAGTTTCAAGACTTCTTACAACCAACAAAAAACCCCCTCACTCTATTGGGGCTATTAAACTGAACATGTTCACTTGAGTGATCAGTGATAAATAAAATGTATTGCCACATACATTTTAAAATAATTGAAACTATCCCTAAGCACTTGCAAAGCGCTGGTAGATACTGGTATTGTGAATGTGTTAACTGAAATCCAATTTTAAGACATAATTATGGGAAAGGACAAGGCTGTAAGATCTGGAAGTGGATCTGTTGGGCCTTTGTTCTGTAATCTCCATAACAATGAAGGTAATTGTATATATATAACAAATCTCAACAATACATTCCTTTGTCCCTGTTGAAAGAGAGAAAACTTTCCTTATCAAGGACTTGCATTTGGACATTTTAAAATTTCTGGGAGATAATTCTAGAGGGAGAAAAGCTAGCTAGAACCAAAAAAAAAAAAAAAAAAAAAGGAAAAAAGTTCTTTTATATGTTGAATCCGTTTGGAGACAGGCTTTTATTTCCAGCTTAACAGTTACAGATGAAATGTTGTTATAAAGTGTTTAGCTGTTTCTTCATAAGAAATTACTTTAATGGCTAAGTCCTCCAGCACCATGTTAGTGCATTTTTATCTTCTTGTTGTCTTTTCCTCCAGTGATTTTTCACTGTTGCTGAAAGGTAGTTGATCTAAAATATAAATGCCTTAACGTGTTTTTTTATGTGGATTTAAGACTGGATATTGAAAGTGTAATTGCTTCTGAGCTTTTGGTGTGTGTGCCCAATTCATCTGTGACACTCTTGTTTCTGATGTCTGCTATACACTTGTAGTAAAATAACCACATTAAAGAAGCTAATAATTGGCTCTCTATATTCATGAGTTTGAAGGGCTAAAATGCTTGGAAAAAAGAACCTGTATCCTTAACTAACTTTATAACGTGCTTTAAAAAACCACCAAACACCCAAACCAAAAAAGTCTTCCAACAAGCTATTATATACTTTTGATGATTAAAAGATATAATTAGTTTATTGTACTCTGAATTAATCCAACTTTCTCTTTCTTACTTATGTGCAATATTTTGCGGAGCATTGCTACTGCTGATGAGAGTGCATGTGCTGAGCTTTAGCCAGCAGCAAATGTTTGAAGGTGGATGCAGTATCTGGAACAGCCTTAGGCAATACTCATTTCCCAGTTCTACAAGACAGTTCTATGGTATGTGGTTTAACTGGTATTTATTTAACTATTGTCTTCTGACTCAGTCTTCATAATTTTACGTGTATCTGTTCAACTATTTTCTGGTTCACTGTGCGAAGCACAGCACTGCAGGAGGAGTGAGCAGAAGGTCAGAGCTGCTGTTTATTTACTGCAGAGCACGCTTTTCCCTCTTCCCTGATAATGGAGCCCCGTCCTCTTTATGATGAAATTGGTTAGGACTTCATCTAAGCAGTGCAAATCATTCTTTTCTAAATTTCTGAAAGTTTGAGCAGCCTACCAAAAAAAAAAAAAAGTGCTTTTCACTCTCTTGCACTGTTTTCGTTTTTGACTTGCTGTCCATCCCGCAGTTATTAAGTCATTAAGTTAATGATTGGATGATTCACAGAGAGCAGCCCCTGCTCCATCCTAGCAGAGCCACTGCCTGCTTGCAGTGCTGCTGCTGGACAGGTCGTCATTCTGATAACCTTCACTGTGCCCCACAGGTTGTGCTACATGCAGAATTCTGTGCAGAGCATTTAGGGTTTGTAAGCAGTGTGTGCAGTGATTCTTCCTATCCCTAAGTTTGGGGCTATTCACAACAACTGGCATGGTTGTGATTTTTTGTTTATTTTCCATCTTCTCTTCAAGCTAAGAAGAATAATAAGTTGTAATGCCCAACTTGCCAAAAACCAGTTGCTGCAGATTATTTGAGAGTCCTGCTGTCCTGTTTCTGCAAATTGGCTACTTTAGTTGCTTTTTCTCTCTTGTAAATGATTTTCTTTAATTGAGAAAAGGCGAGATGAAAAAGAAAACAGGTATCTCATATGTAGACATTTATTCAGTCATTGCTACATGTGGTATTTGTCACTATTGTCTTCAGATTTCATCAAAAATTCATTCCATGAATGTTAATCTGAATTTTGCAGTGAGAACTGGTCAGCTGAACATTTTGTCTCCTTCTGTAGAAATGTGTGGAAAAGATGGGAGATAAGATAGTGCCAAACTTCAGTTTCCGTTTTGAACAAAGACCTCTTACTTTTGCTTTCCTGAAGTCAGACATTTGCTGTTTCATGCTCCAACATGAAATGTAGCACTGATGAAATCCTGCTGGAGTTTTGAAGATTAAGTTAATGACTGAGAAGTTTTAGGACTTGCATTAGGTTGTTGTGTCAAGATTTGTTTGAGGGCTTGGGAGCTGCTCACCTGCCACCCCTCATACATTTTTGCACTTTCCTCCCCCTTCCTTGCACTGGTTGTGTTTTGTGACCTGGAAGTTGTAAATGCCATGGGACATTGCGTGGCTACTACTAAGGAATCTTATGGGGTTAGGATCTCTGGCAATGACGTCAAAAAAGAAATCTTTCTCAGTCAGCAGGTGCATGTAGGAAGTCAACGTAGTGCCCCACCTCACCTGTCTCCACCAGGATTCACTTCTGCTCACAAGCTGCATCAAAAATGACAGCTGTAAGGGGAAAAAAGCTTCCTTTATGTAACTTCCTGTATTTTGTGAATACAGTGTTCCTTTCTGGTCATGAATGGGTTATAAATCAGACAAAAGCTGGGTTGTGGGGTCTCATCTCTTTCTTCTCTAAGTGAATTGGCTAATTCTTGGTGGGTTTGTAGATAGGAAAGGCATTCCTTACATCAGGCGCAGATGGGGAAGGGCTTCTCATGTGGTGAGATAGACATTTACCTCTAGACACAGGGCAGCCTGTGGTAAACCACTCGAGTGCTTGGGAAAAGGGAGTAGGAGCGTTAGTGAGGCTGCACAAAACCTTGGCAGGCATTTAGTGGGACAGTGAATATCACCCCGGGTACGTGTCATGGAGCAAGTCCCAGTTCTGAAACCGCTGCTCACAGCAAGTGGGGCAGCAAGAGGCGTTGGGATGCTGGGGAGCAAACTGGACCTCCGAGCGTCTGAAGGGATGGCATATGGCTGTGCAGATCCTGCTGAGAAATCGAGGCTAAAGGTAACAGCCATTATATTGAAAAGGTACAAAAATCAGGATGCTGGTAAAACATCTGTGTTGTAAATGGCTTCCATCAGGCTCTTCTAGCCCCAGACAGTGTGTATGGTATGTGACTGACAAACCCGTTAGTTGCCTTTGCACAGCAAATACTGCTTTTTCCTGAGGAACAAAACCTACAGTTTGCTTCTGGATGTCCTGTAGGGCTGTGACTGGTCTTGTGAGCAGTCTGTGGTTTGTATATACTGGGTGGTGTTTGGAGGTTAATTTGAGATGTTCCTGTCCCTGCTTTGATGCAGCAGAGAGAGCTAAACAAGAACTGTATGTGGGTACAGCTGAGGAGGACAAGTGTACGAGAGGCTACTTGAGCTTGGAGTGTAAGCACTCCTTCATCATGTCCCTCCATCTTAGTGAAACCAGAAGCAAAGTTTCTGAAGAAAAGGAAGTAGGTTGTTGGGGGAGGATGGTGAGTAAACACAGAGTGTCCATGAGGAGCAAGATTGCTGCAGCCTATGTAAGCTAACAGCGTGCCTCAGCTGTTGAAGCAGTGCCCAAGTATGTGCTGTTTCATTGCACAGAGCTGGGCCATATTCCCTCCAAAATGAATCCGACCAGTCCACCTCCTCCTTCTTAATTAGGTCCTTGTGGGATGAGACATCCCTTCCTGAAATGAGAGGGAGGCCAAATTCACACGCACCCCCCCAACCCCACCCCCAGACCTTTGCACACTCGACAGCTGTGATAACATGGCACTATCCCTTGTAATTTGGATACTGGTTAAAAGTGATGGAAGGCATTTCTGGGCAGCTAGTGTTGAACCTGCAGGCTCTCACCACGTGACATCACCAGCTGTGTGCTGCTTGCAGCGAGGTGATGATAATCAGTGTCTGCTGATGGTCAACCGATGATGATCTGAGAGCTTAAGAGGAGTGAGCTTGTCTGGTTCATTGGCTGCACTACACAGCAGCCAAGTCTCCAGTCTACAACAGTGACCACGATTGAGGGGAGGATGTGTCTGGTGGTACTGTTTGCTTACATCTATATACACACACATACATATATATATACACACATACATACACATATACATATGTGTGTGTGTGTGTATATATATATACACGCTTTACGGTATTACCCAAAGCTCCCTAGCTGTTAGTGGGGTTACCTTGCTTGTTGTGAAAATGCGTGGGAAGGCAGCCTCTGTTTTGAAATTCCCAAATGTATGTTATTTTAAGCATGTATGTGTGTAAATACAGCGTCTGAATTTAGGGACCATTTCTATGACTGCACAGTTCATCTCTGAAAACCTAGGAAGTGTCCGAATTAAAGCTGCCTGTTCAACTTCAGTCTGCCCCTTTCCAAAGGATGAAGACAGAACCTGGAGTACACACTCTTCTGCTCACCATGCTTGGCTGTCCCTGCTCAGTGCCAGCCATCTCATGAGAAGGTGCTGCTGGAGAAGCTTCAGCTTGCCTGGATGCATTTTGGGATGTAGACAGAGGATGTCCCACTACAGCTCCCCATGTGCAGCCTTGCTAAGAGGTGTATTTGCCCCACTTTGATTTTTTGATCAGCTTTCAAGATGAGGTGAGAGCACTTTTTCCCCCCCACTGCTCCAGTTCTGCAAAGGCTCCAGTAGGCAAAAGTCAATTAAGACTTTATTTTGATATCCTAAGTATTTCTGAAAGATGTAAGTTTTTCCTAGTTACAGCAAGGGCAGCCTTAGTGAAGGGAGCACTAAAGGGGTCAGGGAAAGTCCATTTCTTGCCAGACCATAAGGAAAAAAGGTCTTTAGGGTATTTAGCATTGGCACAGCAATGTGTTTTCCACCCTGCTTAGTGTTTTGAAGCATTTTGATTGCAACATTTCATAATTGAGTAAATATATATAGGCAGATGCTGGCATGTAGTCTTAAAAATTTCTCTCCAAATTGAAGCACTTGGGGTAAGTTATGAAGAGGGATCTTCTGATAGGAAATCTTTGGTAATGTCACATTACACCCCATCTGTGAATTACCATTCAGATCTCTTTTAACTAGTTGACCTTGATTTTTCAGAACATCAGTGCCTGTCTGTCATACAGAACCTCTCATCCTCCTGCTCCCTCCTGTTTTGCTGCAGATGTTCACCCCCAGCCAAGCGCTGTGGTTTTGGATGCACAGTGTGTGAGAGCACCCTCAGTTAGAGACACTGTGGTGGTGATGCTTTGGTGAAATCTCCAAACATACCTAAGAGGGGCAGCCCCGGCAGAGACACAGCCCAGTGTTGCAGCCTTTCCTGAACTCTTCCTTCTCTGGGCCAGATAATCCTGGTGCCACTTCAAGTGGGTGAAAGCTCCACCCATTCTGAGTTTTCTTAATGCAAGTGTGGACGATCTTTCTCATAGCATTTCTCATACTTGTTTCTAAATCAAGTATATCCCATTTTCTTAAGTCTTCTCTGTATATACATAATTGCAATTTGTCATTTTGATTGAAAATCCATCCTTAATGGCCCTGTCTTTTACATGGTTCCCTGCAATATATGATTTTAGAAACATGGCTATTTTCATATTTTAGCATTTTTATCAATATGAAACTTCAGAATATGATTTCTCTATTAAAATGTCTACTGCTAAAATTCAGCCCTGTTCTTTACAACTTTTTATCTCCCCCTTTCCTTTTCTGCCCACGCCTTAAGTCAGATTTTAGGTATGTAGGTGGAATGGGTTTTACTAGTGGGGGAGAAACAGTTACATGCAGTGATGATGGGGAGGAATAAGTGCCTGTGTAGTGTGGTGACAAAATGTTTTTTTCAGAACTCAGACTGTAGTTGCACGTGGTCTATGGTGCAGCTTCCACCCCAATTTTATTTCATGCTTATATGTCATTTTTGTATATATATGTTACAGAATAGTTTGGTTTAATTTGTATTTATTTAGCTTGCCGAGGAGGAGGATGGTGTTTTAATTGAAAGCAAAAATTCCTGTGAACCATATGCCTCCCTTTTCAGTCAGCTCTAATTAAATTTCTTTTTCCTCTCTGTTTCCCCTTTGTGTGCATAGACGAGAACTTACGTGGGAGATCCCCATCATTGTTATTGTGTCATGGTCCTGTTTTATGATCTTGTAGTTCCCTCTGTGTGGATCAGACATGTTAACAAAGGTTGTTATTACAGATACGGTTTTTATGTGGAAAAAGCTTACGGAGAGTTAAATATTGCTACTGTAGGTCCTTTGGTCTGTATTTCAGGGTGATGATGGAAATCAATATGTTGAACCCCTGGGAAAGCTTCTGTTCTTAAATGTGGAGAAAAAGGCACAAGGGTCTGAAGGAACAGTGAAGTGATGGCACACAGCTTGGACTTTCTGAATTTCAGTGCTGTTGTGTCATTGCAAGAGGACCCTACTCTTGCTTTTGCTTTCTGCCAAAAAGTCATTTTTAATACTAGTAAGTTTTCATGTAACTGTAAGATAATAGAATACTTTAAGTAGTATTAGCCAGTTCAATATATGTGTGTGTATATATGTATGTGTGTGTGTATATATAATTATATATCTGTGTGACTGTGTATGCCTACACATATATATTTGTAAATGTAGAACAGGAGAGAAGAAATGAGCCTTTAGTGAGAAATAATTTATTTTGCTATTTAGTTTTGTTTGTTTAGTATCAAGTATTGTTTGAAACAGGCTAAAGGAAAAGGAACTGTGTGTTGAGATAAGCAGTAGGAGAATAAAAAAAAAGAAGACATGTACTTGGCTTAAATGATGTCCAGACTTACTGTGATATTTTCCAGGCACTAGTATTTTCCTTTTTTGCTAAGATTATAAACAGTTGATTTTTGTTGAGTCTACTAAATAAAAAAAACCCACAATATTAATATATTTAACTGTTCCTGAAATATGCATTGGAGTGCTTTGTTTAACTCCTCCTTTGTATTTTAAAGAGGAACCTTGCTACATCAGGTTTTAACTTCTACAGCTGATTAAGGAACCATTAACTTGACAAATAACCGTGTGATGAATGGCAAGGGGAAAATGGTGAATCAAATAGTGAAGTACCTGAATGCATTCACCTTAGGCACTTACAAGGAATTTCATCAGTAGAACATGCCAGGATTGTTTCAGTGGCTCTTCTGTTTCTGTTTGATCGATTCTAGGCAGGATGTCTCTTCACAGGCATTTTGTGTAACCACATCTCTGTAACAGGAGGAAAAATCAAGGATTTCTTCCAGCCCCGGCATCCCTGGTGTTGGTGCGTCTGCCTGGTAAAAAGCGTCTGGCAGCCAGTGGGGACTTTGTTGTGGGGGGTATTTGCGAGTGTGGGTTTGATGTGGGCACCTGAGCTCAGCAGACTTTTGCAAGGCTGACGTGTATCCAGTCCAGATCCTTCTGTAATGTGAAGCTGACGTGTGGCAGATCTGTCCGAGCGTGAGAATGGAAGGATGGGATGAGTTGCCTGGGGTCCAGCAAGAGCACTGAAGGTTTTCCTTGCCAAAGCAAAATGTCCATGCTCGCTTTCCATCCATTCCAGCTTGAGGGGAATTTGGGTTTCTTTAATGCCCAGGCTTGTGCTTGTTTGGCTCCTAAGGCCTACAGCTCATTATGTCTTGCTTTAACAAGGTGTCATGTGCATTTGGACTCCAGGAGCCGATTCTCTACCACTTTTGGTCACAAATCTCTTGTCTGTTTTGTCACCTGCATGACAGCATGGTGAGCTTCCCGCTGCAAGCTAGTCATTTCTGGAGAAAAGAGGGAATTAAAAAACATGTGATGGATTTTATGCTTGCTGTCCAGAATGTATTTTCCTATGAAAATAGAATCGGTGAAAATTTAAGTCACAGTCTGCTATGACATGGTAGAAAATTAATTACATTTACTGATAGAGCACTAAGAGGTTGGTCACAATGTCTGAATGTCTCCAGATACATAAATAATGTTATATTGTCATATCATGGTCTAGACATATGTTGCCTTCAAATAGGAAAAATACATCATACTGTTTATTTTAAAATCTCCCTTTTCAAAAGGCATGTGCCAAGAAGCAGTGTGCTGGGGAATAAGTTCAGTTATAACCAGAGGGCTTTTTTTTTTTTATTAGCAGAATTGTTTGTGAATGAGCAATGGAGATAGTGACCTACAGGGTTTACGAAATGTGGGAATCTGCCTGTCTAGCCAGCACTATAAATAAATGAGAAAGGCTTTTGAAAGATTTTTGTCAGTTCAATATACATTATTTTGTTTCAGCAAGTCTCCTTTCCTTCACAGGCTCCATTCTGTATATGGTGCTATTTATAATCTGGGGTGGAGGAAGAGTCTCCGGGAGTGGGTGATTCACAGACACAAAATAGGACCATAAACAATGTTAATACTGTGGCATAATCTGATAAAATCAGAAACTTGGACAAAGAGTGCGATGCTGTTCCTCACTAGGGCTGTTGTGTGGCAGCTTTTTCTCCCTTTCCGCTGACCTTCTCTGACTTGCCAAAAATGCCCTCTAGTTTTGCTTTCCTAAGAGTCCAACGCTGAGTTGCCAAAGGTTAACCTAAGAGCAGTGCTGTGGCTCAGCCTTCTGCAGGGAGACACTCCATGCCTGACCCATGTGAAGAGAGTGTGTCACCACTGGTTTCCTGGGATGTGGCAGGGGAGTGTCCAAGGACTTCAGTAGCTCAGTGGCTGTCTCCTCTGCACCCTGGCCTGGCTGCCCAGAGCTTGTGTTCATGGCCAAAGGTGCATCACTGATCGTATCACAGGCTGGGAGTTGAGGTGATGAGTTATGGGTATGTGTCCTCTCACACTCCTCCTTTCGTGGGCTCTGGCAGAGAAAATGGGGTGGAAAATTTAGGAAAATCTGGAGCTTGCCTGGGTCTATGCTGAGGGACAGAGGGCAGAGCAGACAGAGGCTGCAGGAGTACACTGAGGTGGTATTCTGAGTGTGTGTCTTTACTGTACAGATAAACGTGGCTTAACTACCTCCGGGAATAATACATGTGCTTCCTTGTGTGAAAGGAAACGCTGACAAAGTCCGGGATTTGTTACTGGAAAGAGGGCAAAGTAGAAGGCTTGTGAAGAGCAAGGACGTAATCATTGGTGCTTCTCTAAGGCAGTAGCTGGAGGTGAACTTTGAAGCACAGTGTATGTTACACGTGCGTGCGTTTTCTTTGAGGCTATTGCAGTCTGTTGGAGAGGAAGTGATTTGTCAAACTTACCCAAGTACTGCATTGCAGAGCCCATCCTAAAACTCAGGGCTCATGAGCAGGCTTGTGTATCTACAGGACGGTGGTATGTCCAGCAAATCACAATTCAGGGAGTCACACAGGAGAGGAGTATGTGAAGACATGAAGAAAAAGACTGTAGCACAGGAATTAAAGATGAAATTTTCCTGTGGTGGTGGATGGGGATCCCAACGTGCTTCCTGTTCAGAAGCCTGTTAGGACAAAATCAGAAGTATACTTCTGAGCATTTGAGCCACAACAAAGATGAAAAGCACATAGAGTTAAAAAAAAAGGAAAAGAAGAAGCTAGCCCAACTAAATAAAAATACACAGGCAAAAGTGTACACCCATCATAGACAGGAAAATTCTCTTTTGCTTTCTCCTATTATGGGAGGAGTCATTGTTTCTTTTTCTAGTAAAAGAATCCCTTTTTAAAAATGTCTGTGGGAAAGGAGAATAGTCTGAATTGAGTCTTTGAGATGTTGTATTACAGAGAGTCACAGAAAATGTACTATGCAAATGACTATCTGCCTTATTAGATGCCTCAATAGAGTTCATTGTCTCAATATTGCTATTATTGGAGATGGATGGACACTACATGATTTTACTATCAAGCTGAAAAACTTCAGTGTTACAGTCTCATTACGAGGGCAATAATAGTGCACTGACTTAAAGGAGAGAATTGAATTAAGGGGAGTGAAAGGTCCATTGCTCTGTCCATTTTAGTTTGTCTTTTGTAGACTGTGCATCGTGTTAGGGGTCACAACAGGGGGGTTTGTGCTTCGTGATCTTGGTTTTGTTCATCTTTCATTGCTAGTAAAAAGAAAGCCCTTTTATGGGGAGGAATCCTCCAGCACCTGCTGTGATTTCGCTTGATTGCCGTTGTAGGAACACTGGCGTTGTTGGATGGTGGTGTTGGCATCTTTCTCAGGTGGGGGCTGACCTGTACCACATTGGTGTCCTCGTGGAGGAAGAGCACCTGGTCCTTTGTTCCCTGATGTCAGGAGCTCATCACAGCATTGCTCTTGTCCTCAGCTGGCTTCTTACCTGTGTGACTGCTCACTGAGCCTCCCCTGAGCTGTCACTAGAGTCTCACATGCTGCCTAGGGCAAGATCTAAATCCTGAGAGTTGCTGAAGCCCAAATCTGTCTAATGTCCAAGTCTGTGCATTGTCAGTCACCCTTCAGCCTACTTTTGAGGCCTTGTGTTGCATTCCAAACAGACAAGAATGCTTTCTGAGGTCAGGTGCTTGAAATGACAGCTAACTGGTGTTTTGCGGTGTGTATTTTTTCTGAGCATCACTTGGTGTGCTGCATCTGGCTACATTACAGTAGTGGAATTTCCAGATAAAGCTTTGGCTCCAGAAGTGTGTGTCTCATGTCTTTGTGGCCCCATGGTAATAATAAGGATCCATCATTGACTATGAAGCCACACTGCTGTTGTCTATGGTAGGATGCACCTCTCGAGTGATTTTGGTCGTTCTAAACCTGTCATTTGCTTCATTTGTTTCTTGGTGTGGAGGGGGAAACAACGGAGTTTGTCTCTCTTTTATTGTCTGGTTAATATGTATGGAAGTTAATGAGTAGCTAAAAGCAGTGGTGGTAAATTGTGCTGTAACACAGTAACCTCGTTCAGTGTTTGCTTTCCTTCCTTGACTTTTCAGTTGTGCAGGGGATGAGGAAGGCCTATTACTCATTAAACAAAAACAGTTCTTTACAGCCCTGAGCATTATCCCCCAAATACCCAACTGCTTCCCCTTAGTCCTGGAAAGTAGGACTTGTCATGCAGTAATAGGAATTATAATAATCAGAGACTGGAATGCATACACACTCCATCAGCCACATTTCCTTACCAGTCTTTATATAATAAAACCTAAATTGCAGGCATGCTGTACTCTTACTGTGTCATTGACCTTGTGGTGTATGCTCTAGTTTTCGGTGTTCAAGTGTTGCTTAGGAGTGTTCAGTAAACTTTCCTTCCTTTTGGATATATGAATATATGCTCAAAGTTCTTCTCCATTTCACTTTCCACTTCAGTTTTCCACATTGGTCTTGAGAGGTTAGTTTAATACAGGTGTATATATACAAAGAAGAAATGAAGGTGTTGGTGGCTGTTTTAGCCCTTTATGTTTTTGTAGAAGAGTTGGATCCGTCTCAGGAAAATTACATCTTCTGGGCATTAAAAATGGCCACTTGGTGTAGTCTTTTGGGGAAGTCTGTTGTGTTCTTTTGGGGAAGGTTTGAATTAAATTTTTCTATATTCCTCTATCACCTAATCCAGCAGACTTGATGAAGCTGTACAGCAGCAGCTCTTCTGCTTTTGTTTATTTTTTATGACACTTTTCTACTGCTGTGACCCCTAATATGATGATTACTGGAAGTTTTTTAAAAAACAAAACCAACCCCAAAATGTGCATACTTCCTCCTGGAGCTTTTGGCAGCACTTTGGCCAAGTCAGTGTTTCGTTTGCTCTGTGTTTTCGGTCATGTTGCACGTGGCAGACACAAAACAGGGAAGGAAAAAGTACTGTAGGAAACACTAACATATGTCTGTAAACCCACAAGTCTTCCTAGATTTCAGGAACTGTGCTTGTCCCTAATAAATACCTTCAACTGATTAAAACCAGAAGGAAAAAATCTAATTAATAGTGCAACTTTTAAGTTAAAATTCTGGTAATGCTGAGCTCAGTGAATCGAGCGATCTTGTATTTTTCCTTTATCAATAGAGATAATTTAAGGTAGTGTTGGAAGAAGGATTACAGTAGTACAATTTGTTTGGCATGTACAGCAACAGAAATTCTGCTTTTCTCCTGCTGCTCATCAGAAAGCTCAGTGCACAGGTAGTGCATTGTTTTACGCTGAGCTGTCTGTCTAATCTTTCAGTGAATATGTGGCATTTTGTGTTGCTTGAATATATTCTGTAATTATGCAAATTAGTTTTTATTATATGCAAAAAGCACACCTTAATAGTGGTTCTTGCAATTGTTTTGAACATTCTTTTATGCAGCTTCTCTTTTTCTTGTATGACTTATTTATATTTTTTTAACTCACTTTAGTGAAACAATAAGGAAAACTCTTTCATTATCTCACTAAGGAATGTGCATTACACATTTTTGACTGGCTGTGTGGAGTTCAATTACCATTTCATAAAATGGCGCTCAAAGCTGTGAAGAGCTCCTGGGGCATTATTTCTCCCACCCTCTTTTTCTGACTCCCTTATATATCTCAGAAGGGCTTTAGCCACTTACTCTGTTCTTCCTCCTAGAATTTATAATTTATTTTCAGCTTCATCAACTGCCCCTGGGTGAAAATTCCTCCCTTTTTAAAGGAAGGTGGAATGTCTGGTTGTCTAGGGAAGTGAACCCTTAGACCTTTTGGTTGTTGGTGATGGGAAGTGGAGTTACAGCCTGTGACCACTTAACTCTTCTGACATCTCACTTGCCTATTCCCTTTCTATGCCAAAGGAAATGATTTTTTTTTTCTGTGCTGCTGGCTTTGCATTTCTGCATATGACTTCATTTTCTCTTTTTGCAAAGTTGGAGGGTTTTAATTCTTAACCTTGGTCCATTGGATCTTAGTAACTTTCCTGAGTCTCCTTGCCAAAGAAGCAGAAGTTTGGAAATAACTTCTAAAACAGGGAGAGGTAAATTACCTCACTTTGTCCTTCCTACATTTTGTACTCTCCTTGTACAGCATAAAAGATTATTATCTTGCTGAGCCTCTTCTGGACCATGAAGTATTTATATCAGGTGAATGCTGTAGATTGGTCTTTCAAAACACATGTGGCAAATAGAATTAACGTTTTGCACTGGGGGAAAAGGATAAATCCTTTGCAATTGCCAATTGCCTTAAAGACCCTCCTATATTGCTGTGGTTGGGTTGGAAAGACAATGGGCAGGAGCTGGTTTTGGCAGATGTGAGCAGAGTTATCAGCAGAACGGTGCCCTGGTTTCTGTTTCTAAGTGTTACTGAAGTGCAAATATATGTAATTTGCATGAACAGGCAAAATAAAGGGTGCTAAATTTCCTCCTACTTTCTTCAAGTTCTGCTATTTCAAGCTGCTTTATTTGTGTTCTCCACTAATACTACTGCACAGAGGAAGGAGAACAGTTTATTTAAAAACAAGTATTTCATGGCAGTTAATTTGTGCAGTATTTATAGTAATTACTTGTAGAACACATGGTACCTTTTCTGTTGTGAATAAATACTGTGCTAACCTCTGCTGAGGAGCAGTGCAGGTTATCTAATGAATTGCATCGGGGTTCCCAACTGGTTCATTCATTTCATTGTTGGTGCTGGCTGAAAGATGACTTGTTCCTGCTGTGTGAGAACAATCCCTCTACAAGTGCCTTGTGCGTCTCGGCAATGGCAGTGATAAAGCAGCGTGCCTGGAATAGAGAGTGCTTTTGAAAACAGTCTTTCTGAAAGGATGTGCTCATGTCCAGCAATGTACACTGCTGAGGCAGAAGGACCTTAATTTGTGTGATTTTTCTAAAGGAGTCACTTGCCCATTCCGTGTCTTTCAGCTGGTTCACGTGGGCAAAAGGCAGGGAATGAGTGGATTGTAGAAGAGATGCCTTTGAGATTCCTGGTCAGAAAAGAACATGCCTTCATTTTGTAGGCCACCAGTAGAGCTTTCACCAGGAAGAATGATAGGCAGATGATTCTGTTTACTTGTTTTACGTAATTGAAATATGTCACCTCTGAAATGTCTGTTGTTGGCAGAAGGTGAGTGTTTTCCTGCCTCAGATGCCATTAGGATGGGTGTTAGATCTTTTCCTCTGTATTTGAAAGAGGGTGAGGCCTTACGATACAGCTGAGCCTATCTAGTGGCCATCTACTTCCCCGTGTCACCCAGTGACATGGGCTGCTCCCTTTCACTCTGCTGGCCCGTGCCTGACCTCGTGTTGGCCTGAGATAGCTAAACTAGCAGAAAGCTATTCCCATTATTCTGGGAGAGAAGGTCTCTGCCAAATGAGATGCTTAAACAAATTAGCTGTGCAGTCAGGTGGGTGATGGTGCCTCAGTGAGGGCAGCCTGAGGAGAGGAGGAATGGCTGGAATTGGGTAGGGTCAGCTACATTCTGCAGCAGTAGTAGTACAAGTTATATTCAGAGTATTTTAGTTTCTTATACAGTGTCCTCATCTATCTCTGTAAACCTCAAATCAAATGCCAATTTCAGAGCTGAATGTGTGAACCATTTTAATAGAGCAAATCAAAGCCCAGCGTGATGGTGATGGCCATATGCTGATGGTCAATGAGGTTGTTTCAGTGTTCAGTTTCTTCCACAGCTGCAAAGACAAGAAGCTCTTCCAAGCATAAAAACCAGTTTTCCTTTTAAAAATAGTTTCGGAATCTGTTTTTTTCAAGAAAACTGGAAATAATGTGGTGGCAGTGTTGCACACCTCTGTGGCAGAAGCAGTTACTTCCTGTCAGCCGAAAAAAATTGAAATTACCAGCTTTTTCTAGAGACTTGTCTGCTGCAAACCATGGAGTATGGGAAAGAAAGTGTTAGTGTATGTCGATGCCTTGCTGAACCTGACGCTTGTGATGAAGGTTAATGAATAACCATCTTTTAATAAAAATATGCAGTGTAATATAAACACTGTAATTTTACCTTATTCTAGTATTTCTGCCACTTTTAAGACCAGTTTGTCCACACTAATTTGAATAGTTACTGCTTTTTAACACTGTGTGAGGGCAAAACACCTACTTTACTGAAGATCTGTAATTTTCTGAATATGTTCAGTGGATGCATTTGGGCTTTATTATTTATTTCAGCATCAGCCTAGAAAATCCTTGTGTTCAAGTACCCTAAAATAGTCTGTCAACACATTATCTTTTGGAGTAGATATGGGTGACTGTGCTAACATTAATTAAACTTGGGAATCATTAACATTGGGTTCTGATAGATTATCCAATATTTGGCATTTCTAAATCAAGCTGGTTTTACCTTCAACTGATAATGTAGCTAAACCCCAAGGCTTACAAAGATTTTGGGAAGAAATTTGCAGTTGGAATCGTGTCTTAGTCCCCAAAGCATGTATAGGTCTGTGACTTGCAGTGTTCCATCTGTAATGGTCGCAGTAGAGTATTTTGGTGATTTGCAACAAAGTGCTGTAGCTTTGTGCAGTGTAAGGTTTGGGTGGTTTTTTTTGTTGTTGTTTTTTTTTTACCTTCAGTTTACTTGTGTCCTGTCTGCTTAGCAAAAGTTGGAAGGACTGGGATCCTTCAGCATCTTCCTATGCACTTTCCTTTCTTGTTGCTGTTACAAATTGCAGCCTGGTTACTTAGAGTTCATGCAGAGGTCAGAACATGGGAATCTACTAGCAAATATTTTTTCTTCCTCCTCCAGTTTACATTAGGGAATTAATTTTTGTTTCTTAGTTGTTTATTTTAGCCAAAGGCTCTTATCTGTTTCCCCAAACACATTTTGTTTCATTTGAGGCTTAATATTCATATTGTCTAAGAAGTTTATTACACTTCTTAACAAGAAAGGTAATTTTTAGACTTTTCTTGTAGTCATGCTGGTGAGGAATTACTTCTTGTTAGAAGATTGAGTCTAAAGCCTATTAGTTTTTACCAGGAAAAGCTCCAAAGCAGGCTTCAGTCCTTTCTACAGCTCTGGCAGTTTCAAACTACTGTTGCCAGATGTTTTCACTTGTAAATGTTATGTCAGTATGTGTGCACTTCACCTTTGTTTTGTATTTATCTGTACCTATGAACAAAGTCTCAGTGAACATAGATAGAAACACTGTGAACTTTATTCAATATGACTTTTGTGCCTTTGAATTTTTCTTTTTGCCTCCATTTGGAACATAACACTTAACTGTTTGAACAAAAGTGGTAGGGAAAACCCACCATGGATTTTGGGTCTTGGTTTCTTGGCAGATGGTTAAAGAGAGATACTAGGAGAGGTGAGCCTGGAGCTCTTTTTGTGGTGTGGTTTCCTCTCGGGTTGTTGCAGATGGCTCCTGAGATGGAACTCATGTTTGGGCTACATTGGTCAGAGGAGTCAAGCTAACGGGATTCTCCTAAGGGTTCGAAAGGTTCTTTGATGAAATTTGCCCTGGCGATTCATTACCTGCCTTGCCTGGCAGGGACTGGGTTGGTAGCTTGGCTCAGTGGTGTTTTAAATTTCCACAGTGGAACTTGCCATTTGTCATCTTGCCTGCATCCTGCACCTGCAAAAGAGCAGTGAGGCAGCAGAGCAGAGGTTTGCAAGGGGCACTGTGTGGGTGGGCAGGAATTTGGCTCTGGCTGCTGGTGCACCAGGCTGTTTGATGACAGCAATTGTAGGAGTGTTCTCTGTGATCAGGAACGGGAGAAGGGGAGTGTAGCTTCCCCCTTGCCTGTAGACTCCTACAGAGAGAGTGGCTTGCTTCATTCACCCAGAGCAGACCTCAGAGTGCAATCTTGGTCCTTTTAGAGAGGACCAAAATAATAATCACAGGTTGGAGCGGGAAGAACAAAGCTAAACAAAAGTTCTTTTCTCCCGTTGTCTCTTGGCACCTCTTTCTGCTCCAAGTGCTCAGCCAGAGCTTTAGTACTGAGCTGCTGCAGAGAAGGGCTGTGTGCAGTTGTTCATAATATAAGCAGGCCCTTTTTATGCAGTTGTATGGATGTGGGTTACCTGTTTCCAGCTATTCGAGGTGGTGTTGACCATATTTCATTTGAGTTTGCACATGAAAAAAGTAATCAGAGAATAAAATAGTCTGTGTCCCATGTTTTTTAGGCTTCTGAAATAAAAGAGAATTTTTAGAAAGCAGCAAAACCCTCTCTTCTAAGTGTACGCAGATGAAGTGTTCTGATATAGGCAAGTTTGCACATAAATCTAATGATGAGGCTCAGTTAGTCATACAAATGTTTGGATGTTTACCCACAACCAGGGAAGCAAACAGCAAACACAGTTCCCAGCTCTACTGCAGCTCTTTCCTTATCTAACTCTTCCTCTTGTTTGCTGTTGCCTTGTGGTGCTTCGAGAAGAAAGAGAGGGCTTGGCATTCCTTGGTGTATTTTGGGAATTCTTGTGCTGAAACTACTGGTGTTCTGTTCCATGTCATCTCTGTCTCCCACCCTCTTTTTCTTTTTTTCTTTTTTTTCCCTCTGTGTCATTGCCGCTCTTAAATTCATAATTATTTTGAAAATGCTGAGCTCCCATCCCCTCTCTGCAGCTGAGACAACGAAAAAGGCAGGAATGTGTCTAATGACCCGTGAAATCAATAATCCTTGTAAGCAGTTGGTTGGGAAAATGAGTCACATGTCTTTATTTTGAATGTCTGGGGTGTTTCAGAAAGCAGGCAATAGGAGAAGGTCTGTCAAGCAGTACTTGCTGACCTCTGTGTGTGCATCAGAACCTGAACAGCTGATCTGAGAAAATCTTTGGAAGCTCTCTCAGATCTGTTCTTCACTGTCTGTGGGGTAGCAGGAATTCCCCACAATGTGCAGTAATTATCCTTCAGCTTTTTCAGTAGAGTGAAGTTTTCTTCTCCAGTGTGAAAGATTTCCCAAAGGTTGTATGTTCTGGACAGTGCTGCAAGCTCAGTAATCATTTAACAACTGGTATATTGCCTGGCTTTCCTGCTGATCTTGGAGCTTGTCAGGGAAAAAAAAAAAAAGAAAATGTTAAAAGTGCTGCTCCTGATGTTTTTCATTTCCATAACTTGTCAAGATATGAAGGCATATTGATTTGTGGTTGCTATTAGAGTGAACAAACAAGTTTTAAGTTGTTAAGTTGTAAGGTCAGAGCAATTAATATATATGGATGTATTTTCAGAGGCTTTTTTCATATTTGCAAATATAACAAGTTTTGCCTGTTTCTGTACCAGCAGCGATAGAAATCTTGCTTAAATAAACTGAAATAAAATACAATGAAGCCTTTAAAAACAAAGCGTGGAAGGAAGGGGCAACAATTTATTGGCTCATTGTGTTGATGACATGCTAAATACACAACTTGAGAGGACTTCACTCAGGGTCTAGTTCAAACTCTTTCCATTTGCATGTTATGGTGTCCATGAGGATAAAGAATTCTTATGTCTGGAGGCTGCCTTGGAGACCTTAGTGCTAAGAACCATACTTTATCTGGTTAAACACTGTTGAAACTGAAAGTTTTTAAAATAGTACTGGGTGGTTTTAACATGATGTTGACTGAAGCTACTTTGCATAAGGGTCTCTATGGCTTCAGTAAGTGGCCGTGGTCAGCAGGCCAGTTAAATGTATTTCTGCTTAACATATTTGCTGCTGTGCTTATTTTGAGTAACCTCTTCTTCCTGCACTAGAACTGTAATATTTATTCATGTAATTTCTAACAAGTTATGCTTCTGTAGGCAAGGAGATGAGAAGTGTTCCTAAAAGCAGCCCAGTGGAACTTCTAAGTGATTTCAAATTGCAGATTTGAAGTAATTAATTAAAAAGCAAAGCAAAACAGAAAACCACAACCCAGTGAGGTTGAATAGAGTAACACTTGCAACTTGTCTTGCAGACTCTGCAAATTTAATGTACAAATTGCCAAGATACAACGATGTAGAAACTGTTGCACCATTTGTAGCAGCCTTAAAGACCTTTATACTCAGGGCTGTACAATAAATCCTGCATTTTCTTATCATAGGGAAATATTTTCCTTTCACTAGGAGATGTGGCTTTGTTGTGTTTCAAATAATATGTGTACTCTAAATCTTCATGTGTTAAACACAGGCTGCAAAGCCTTTTTAGATTTCAAAACTGAAAATCATTTGATTTAGTCTGTTGCAAAAAGCCACTAAATTAGCAGAGCAAATAAAGAGGAAATAGTGTTGACAGGTTCCTTTTCCTTACTAAGATTATTAAAAATGCTGGCTTGTAAAAAAGGTTTGTGAGAAATGGTTATAAAATGCAGCAAGAGAACTGGTGAAAGAAAATCTTCATCTGTCCTCTTGGTTGTTACATGCAGCTTGTCAGGGACTGAATGGAAAACACTTCTACAATAAGCTCTAAATTATAAAGGAAATGAATTGTATTAAAGAATATGTAGCTTTTGGGAAAGGGAAAACAGAAGCAATACTTGAGTATGACTAAATCCAGGGTCCCAGGATTTCAGGTGCTTAATTCCTGGTACAGTCTCCTGTACGCAACTGGTTTCATTTGAATTTTTTTTTTTAAAATTTTTTTTTTTTATGATTCAATCATGTCTAACATTTTCATAGTTCTATGGGCCAAATACTGGCCGCCTGCTGTGCCTCATTCCTTACTCTGTGCAACAGAAACTTAACTAATTCCCATTCATCAGTGTGCTAAAAAACTGCCTGCATGTGTTCAGCACTGCACTTACTGCCTCCCTTCCTTTGGTTTTCAGGCGTCATAAGGAGTCTGAAATGTTTCTAGTGTGTTATACTTTCAGCTGGTTATTTTATTACCGTGTTCCTTTGCTCCTGGCTCTGACGGATAAGTATTCCCAGGTCCCACTGGATCAGGGTTGCTTCAAACCAGGCTGTTACTTTAAGCCAGACTTCTTATTGCTGTTCTCCAAAGGTGTAACCCTTAGAATTACAGTCTGTGTGATATGATGTTAAGTACTGAAAATAAGGATCAGAGATGCCCTTTTCAGAAGGATTCCAGAAAGTGCCAGTTTTACAAGATTCCCACTCTTGCTTGCTCCTGAGAAACTCAAACTTGCTGTAAGAGCTCCTTTTGTCCCTGTAGCAGAAATGCTGTAGAGAGCTTTAACAGAATTTTCACATAAATTTTTTTACAGAAATACCCACAGTGAAGGGTTTTGGTGCCTAGTCCAGTCCTGTCACAGAGGTGTTTTTTAAGGGATGATGTTTGCAGTAGTGTGAGACTGAAATAAGTGCACACTTCCGTATCTTGTAGCATTTGTTGAGATTTGCAGTTCGGCCCATGAGTCATCTTGTGAACATGAGTTAGGATTTACATCTCCTTTTACCTGCAGAAGGAATGGTGGCTTAAAAAAGAATACACTTTTTATCTGCTGAATCCAAGCTTGACTTGAACTCGACTGTGTGGAATCAAAGGCCCCGGTCGGCCCCCATCCACCCTCCTCGTCGCTCTCCCCAGTTCCAAGCGGCTTCTGGCCAGCTTCAAAGAATTCACTTCAAAGGCTTTCAGCAGGCACAGAACAGCCAGGCTGAGGTTGCAGTTTCCAGCCTCGACAGAGTGAGCAGAGCCTTGGCTTCTCAGGGAGCCCCCTTCTCCTGGCATTCACTCAAGGCCCAGCCACATGTGAGCTGCCTGCATGGGGGGCATGGAGGCTGCATTCACCCCTCCCTTAAACTGTGCAACAACAGGGGAAAGTGCCCATGAAAGGTAGGTACCTCCACCTCTGGCAGAACACAGGAACTTCAAATTCAGCTATAGAGAGACATTCCATGTTAGTTCTCACCTCCCCTGAACACAGGATTGGCTTTATAACTGAAGTGCAAGGTTTAATACTGCCCTTAAGGGATCCCTTTTGTCTGTTCTAGCAATCTTATTGCAACTCTTCCGATTCTTGTTAGTCCCCCAAAGATCTGGTTCCTCTTCTCAGCTTCCTGAGATCTTACATTTTGGCAACTTCCTATAACTGTAATAAAAATTTGCTTCACAGAAGTAGCGTGCATTGCCTGGAAATTTGCATTCTTTTGTATTTGGCAATATGGGTCCTTCCGGGTGTCACGAATGTCCCATTGCATGCTGCCCATGGAAAATAAAATGGGGTGGGGAGAGAGCACCTGGTACAACATTTTTGTGTGAGGTACTCGGTGTTCTTCAAAAGTAGATACAGAAATATGTCAAGTGCAACCCTTATCACCTTCTCCACATCCCATTTTGAATATTAATAGTTTCCTTTTAGACAGTGGCCCTGAGATGGTGTGTGTTTTATACTACACACTTGCCATGCTATTTATATATTTAAAGCCTTGCTCTTGCTGGGGGGGGGTTAGAACTGTGGGAAAATGCTAAAAGATTTTTTTTTTTCTTCCCCTATTATTTTAAAACAACTCTCTGGCATATGGAGAAGCAAGAGATTCTGCAAAAAACAGAAGTTTGCTGCTTGTCAGAACATTAGTCCAGAATCAGTAACAGAAAAGATATCTCAAATACTGATTTTTCTCTTTATTAAACCATACAAATCTTTTTTATACATAAATAATAAACATATACATAAAATATTTCTCCACACACATTTCTTTCTGCACCAGCTGTTTTGAGAGTGGAAATTAGGGAATAAGACTCTTGATACTGCCAGGCACTGGGTGTCCTTCCAGTTAGAGCCGTGAATGCCTGGAGCTCTCCACCCCAGCCTGGCATGTGCCACTTGGCTGGGAGTTGTGTGCTGGAAGACATTATCAGACAGGAACTTTTAATTCATTTGTGTGCACGATAAAAAAAAAAAATGGCACTTTTGGCTCCCATCGTATCACTGAGATCTTTCATTGTCTTGATCTTGTTTTTAGAAGTCTTGAGGCTGAGTGGTGATTGAAAAAGCTGTGCCGCAGGGTGGAGGCTTTCCTCTGCCTCTGCCTGATCTCCTCTGCCAAGTGGCTGCCGCTGCACCCTCTCAGGACTGGGAAGAGGGTCCTGCCAGCTTGGCCAGGTGTCAGAGCAGCAGGTGGGAAAAGCAGTTCACAGAAGCGGTACTATGAGAGAAATGCAGAACTCCGTTTGACCTCAGCAGCTAGCCTCTCTTTTATATTTAATTATTTACTTTTTATTATCATCAGAGGGGGGCTAAATTTGCAGATTGATCATAAAGATGCATGAGAGGGGCATGCTTGGGTAAATGGGGCAGCACTTCCAGCTGATCGCAAGTTGTGTCCAAAGCCATAGTGCTGGAAACATCCAGTCTCTCGAGTAATCACTAACGGGCACACCTGCTGGACTTAATTGGGTATAATGCCTCATGAAAGCTGTGGGGGTACTGAAAGAGTACTTTTGTGTGTGAATGGCCACTTTCTAGGTAAGAAATTGTGCCTGCAACACAATATTTTTTCTTCAGTAAAGGTACCATAATAAAAGGAAGTGTTTGGGCCTAATTCAGAAGGCTGGAATGCTGCAATTACAGCATATATTAGAACACAGATTCCCAAAATACCCCAGGCAGGAGAACCTTACTTTGCTGTGCGTACATGGTGTGAGTCAGAGCATTGCATTATGATTTCACTGCTGCCACTTGATACCGTTGTCCTGCTTATAATTAAATGACTTTTGGGTCTAAGTTCCTACTATTTTTGCCTATCAACAAAGCTGGGATTAAGTGTTTCAGATCCTTCCTTCCCCAGGCTTTTAATTTTGGTGGATGTGTTTTAGGTGTCTCTATGCAGGCTTGTTGAGTAGAGTTAGTCCCACCCTGAGCAGCAGAAAGTAACAAATATCATCCTTACCATTGTGCTCTAACTGCATTTGAATAAGCGGTATGTACAGAGTGGCCTTTGAGAGAGGAATTTAATGCTGTTCTCCAAATTACTGCTATTTAGAGAGATTATGCAGAAAGATAAACAGAAAGGAAAAGGAATAATTTATGTCATTAATACTCTGCTGCCGCCCCACCCTGGCGTGCAAACAAATGCCTTTCCCCTACGCTTCTTTTTAATGTTTATTTATTGTTTTTACAGAATTTTCTGCTCCCAGAGCTGTTGGCTTCTAGGTGCTAATAAAATGTGAATGTGTCCCAGACTCACCCTCACTGAACTGCACACAGTTCTGCAGTGGCCAGATTTTTTTTTTTTTAGTACAACATATAAAGAAAACAAAAAAATCTACAACTTTATTTTTGCATTTGGTGGCATAGATATGGGAAAATACCTTTCCCCCCCAAAAAACCATTTTCAAAGGGAAAAATTGTGGCAATTCAACTAGATAGTTGGGATGGGGGTGGAGGCTGGGAACAGGGGGAAGTCTTACAGCAACACAAACCCACAATTTGGGTAGTTTAGGGTAATTTGACTGTTTGGTGTGACCTCATGTTAGAGTGGTTTACCTTGGGCTTCTTTTTTGCCTGTGTGGTTTGTATTTAAACCCAAGAGCCCCAGGGGAAGGAGTTGAGGAAAGACAGCTGGAGGAAAGGGGCTGCCCGTGTTTTTCCCAGTGGCACATGTGTTGTGTTAAAACTTTTTTCCTTCATTAGGGCTTGACCTCGGGCAGGAATGTATTCCAAGCTTGGTGCTAATTAAGGACAACAGGGCACACGGTGAGGGCAGGTCTGAGCCGGACTGGCAGCTCTTCGAGCGGGAGCTGTTGCCCCCTGCCCACTTTGCCCTTCCCTCTGTGGCCAGGCCACGGGGAGATTCCTACCTGGATGTGCTGTGCCAGCTGAGTGCTGTAACCGTTTGGCTGCTGGGAACCACGCTCACCATATTGTGGCTGAACGTGGCCCTTTGTTGTCTTGGCTCTTGTTCCCTGTGCTCAGCATCTGAACGTTTCTGTCAGGATTGAAATAGTTTGTTTCGATCTCCCGCCTCGGCTTCAATGCGAGTCGGAGTGGGTTGTCCTTAAGTGAACCCTTCTGTAAATTCAGCCCAAATTCATGAATGGTTTAGTCTTCCCTGAAACTGTGTTTCTTAATGAATAAATGATTGAGCAAGGGAAAAAACCCCTTTCCACCCAGCAGCAGCAATATTAGAATTTGCTAGGCCTGTTTCCTTATTGTTGTATAGTCTTTGGGCTGTTGTGAGCAGTGTAGAGCCAGTTCAGCCGATACCCAAACCTGACTCCTGCAATCAAGGGAAGAAACTGCGATTTCTTTTGGCTTTGGTTTTTTTTTTTTTTTTTTTTTAAATAAGCCTATAACCTTAAAAAGAGAGCTTTGCAGCAAAAGCTCTGGTACTGCAGTAGAAGGAACCAGCTCATATAGCAACACAAACAAGGTATCTAAGAGGCAACATAAACTCTCTATAATAAGAGAGGAAACTATTACGCATTTTAAACTTCTTATTCAGAGCTGTTCTGTATCTTGGGTGCCTGATCAGTGTTGGAAGTAAAGGAGGAAGCTCTGGTGCTTTACTGGGAAGGTTTTTACTGCAGAAGATCAGCTCTGTTGGAAGATGATGTCTTGGGTCTATTTTGGGTTGTGTAGCTATGCAGATACTGTTTCTGGGGTGACTGAGCCACCATTTACACCCAGCTTTTCTGATGGCTGCTATAAATACACTCTGTGCTCTGTTGATGGAATTGCAATAAAATTTATACTAATGAAATTAATTAAAAACTTCAAGGGTTACATATTATAGGGGATAAGAATTGATAGATACATGAAGTATTCCTATGACATGGGAGAGGTATGTGAAAGAACAGTGTAAGAGCTTAACATGTTACTGTGATAATATTTGGGAATGGGTGTTCTTCATACAGTATGTATTGAAATGGGATAAAAGGGACATTAGGAAACTGGAAATATCTTTGAGGATGCAATTTTAGTTAAATCAGTATAAAGAGTAGAAAGAATAACATTTTATCCCCTTCTTCAGTTTTTTCACTCTCCAGTCTCCAGTGTGGGTAGTTTGAATGTAGGGTATAAATGATGTAATTCTGAGGATAATTCAGAACCTGCAACATGAATGCTTTGAGTTAAAAATACCATAACTGCAATTCGTTTTCTTTTATTTAAATATGAAGGTTAAATTCTGATGAGTCGTATCATCTAAGTTTTGGCAAATTGGCGTGGAAATATCCAGTGGTAGGTGTTGGATAAAAAAATTCACAGATGTTACCAGAGAATTTCCTGTTTAATTATTGTCCTTTATTGTAGTACTTACTCCTTTCAGTGCAGGATTACCCCTGGGCTGACCTCTGTCAGTAAAAAGGTAATTCTTCTGGTTTCTTCTGTGCTTTGGTTGTCTCTGCTGGTGCTGCATTCCTGGCACCAGAGTAGTAGTGTTTGAATGAAAACAGGTAACTTCATGTTCTTGCAGTCAATAATGAAACATGGTTGTTTGAAGTACATTCAGTGCAACATTTTTTTCTTCTTTTTTTTTTGTTTGGGAACTGCAAAGTACCTTTTTGCTTCTTGTAGAAGACTTTAATCTTGAAATGTTTCTAGAAACATATCCCTGATTTTAGAGCTATCCCTGATAAGACATTCTAGTTGGTTGAGGATTTTTTTTAGTGGTTTTGTTCGTAGTGTTGTTTTGTTTTGTTTTTTTAACCCATGATCTTAAGGCATGAGTGATGCTGTGTCTTCCCTCGTACGTGCAACAATGTCCTATATGATTAGAACTCATCTTTTTGGCTGACTGCATCTGAAGCCCCTGGGTGACACTGCAGGAGCACACACTTTCTGGTCCATCCTCTGTTTCCAAACAACAAGGAAACCCCATACTTATCCAAACACTTTTCTGTTTGTTTGGCTTACTTGTAAGGAATGTGCTTTGATAAGTGTCTTTGGGAAGCAGAACAGGGACTAGGCTCTAAAACTTACAGTTTGTGTTTAAAGTGGGCACTGAACACAGACTTCAGAACGTGCAGTTGCTGTTAGAGGCAGCATAGACGTGGAAACCACTGTATGGCGGGGCAGAAAGTGCTGTAACAGGCGATTTTAAAATATTCTGGGTCGTGCAGACTGGATATATCACTAGAAAAGAAAAGGAGAAAATGTCTTAATAGAGATGTTCAGCCCTTAGGGGTTGTCTAGACATCTGCCTTCTTGCCTTTTGGCATCTGGAGGCTTATGTGTCCTGATACATGACAGAAAAAAGTCTGTGGGTACATTTTCATTTTCATAGCTTGAGTCAGGTGGTGGATCAGGCATCTTTCTAAACTAGAGCTTTGTGTGCACTGGTGTATTCAAGCTAATGTGTTTCTCAGTCCTTTGAAAAGTGTTCTAGCTTTGCAGGGGCCGTCTGGGTGCAGTGAACAGTGGTCTTTAGTCTGACTTGGCTTGGTGTGCCCTCGGTCTCATTTGTATGTGTCGTCTTAGCCGAGTCTTCCCCCTTGATGAAACTCTTCCTGGTAGTGTGGATCAAATTCTGCTGTCAGCTCTCACCAATAAGGCAAATTGTTCCAAAGTGCTTTTTCTTGTTAATTTGTTTTCTGCAGTTGAAGTGTAAGGAGGAATAAAGCAAGCAGTATCTCCTAGAGATGGGAGAGGCTGCCAAAGCCTGTGAAGGATGCACTACTTTGTTCTGGTATATAATCGTTCTTATAAATGTTTCACATTCTATATTCAAACCTGTTCTTCAGGTAGTCACGTTTCTGTCAGCATTATATAACGCTGTGACATTTTGACTACCTCTGCTAGAGACAGGAGAGGTGCAAAGGAATCCAGCTTGTGAATCACTCTTGGTTTAACCCTTGTTTGAAGGTGGGGAAAGAGCCTGAGGCCACTAGAGGAACAGTTCAGGGAAGGTGATGTGGAAGTCTGCAAAACCACATCCATTAAAAGATACAAAGATAACGACGTTTTAGCAGCTGGAATGCAATTAACTTCCTCTTCACTCTTATCTTTCTCCCCTACCTGCACATTTCGTGCAGGTAAACAGCCATGTGGTGGGTAGCAAAGGTCAATTATTTGTGTCATCTGATACAAGGCTTTAACTGGTGACTCGGCACCTCGAGTTCACGTGTAATTTTTATTGTGCTAAGTTTACAGATACACCAAGGTCCCACCAGCAGCGTTGTGCAGAGCACTTAAGGTTTGTGTTTTATATTGCTGCTTTACAGGCTTTGCCGTTGGCAAGCAGCAGTTTATGGATAGTTACAAGTATGTTTGTTACCCCTCTAATCTGAGGCAACTCTGGCTATTACATGAGCAAAGACAGTAAATGACCTAGCCTTCCATGGCATGCACATAAAACAGGATGCAAGGCATGGAGCACTTAGTGTCACCTTTGTCTTAGAGCTGGTTTAATGTGATTTTACTACTTGAGTGAGAAGGTGAAGCTTTGCCCCATGTGTGCATGGTGAAAATGCATCACAGTGAACTGGAGGGTTTCCCCTCTAACCTTCCCCAAAGCTCCTGCTCCAAACAGACACATTTACGTGGTTTTTCCCTTCAGAACTTTGGTACTTGTCAGTCCTAAACATGCCGATGAGAAACTTCAGAAGCATATTTTGAGCAGATAATTCAAAGTTCTGTTTGGGGACTAGGTATGTTCTAGTACAATACTTGAGCATTATTTTTCATAGCCTTACCTGTTCGTGGATTTTTTTGTTTGTTTGGGTTTGGGTTTTTTTTTGACAATGGGGCATTGGTTTGATGGTTTGTTGTTTTGTGGTTTTTTGGGGGGTTTTTGTTTGGTTTTTTTGTGGTTTTTTTCTGGTGGTTTTTTTTTTTTTTGCAAATAATTGATAGCAGTGAATGTGCTCTAGCTGGCTGTCTTTGGGTATGTCCTTGTTTCCTCCCTGAATATGATAGAGTTGTTATGCTTTAGCTGTTGCAAAGTATAAAAAATTAAACACTAAACATCAGGTCAGAAAGAAATGTGTCTGTTTGGAAATCATAAAGTGCTTGTCCTCCAGGGTTTCCCAGGCATTTTGCAGTGGTGAAGGGAAACAGTTTCTATAGTTTAGCTCAAGGTTAGAAACCTTCTAGAGAAGTAGTGATACTTTTTCACTTTCCATGTTTGTGGTCTGTTGAGGGCAGAGCAGCAAAAGAGAATACATCCAGTATTTCAAAGACATTGAATGTATAATGTCAGTGAAATAAAATCAAATCTACTCTTGTGACCTTCAATTTGAGTCAAAGAATAATTAATGGAAGGAAGTGTTAATGTCTTGCTGAAGAGTGGCAAAAATGAAGAGGAAGGATGAGGAGTTGTGATTGATTGTAGTAGCTGCTACTCATCTTTCCCCCTGCCATTTTGTATAGACATATTAAGAGAGGCTAAGATACATTAAGGATACCTCAGAGCGTTCCTCCATTTGAATTTCCAACTGTCCCAAATATGCTCTAAAAATAATTAGACTAAAGGGGTTAATAGCAGAGGCAGGAAAAACAAATACTGATGAAGCCATCCCCTACCCTCAGTCTCTTCTGCAGAGTCAGTGCCTGACCAGTATTAATCCTTTTTAATGTCTCACTTTCTTTTTCTTGGCCGTAGTTGAGGCAATAGTTGCTACTACAGACGTTGCCAAAGGGAAAACCTGCCAAAGTGCTTGGAGGATGGTACTGCACTTGTTGCTGCCCCTTTCTACTTTTCTGTTATGGCAACACTGTCAGATGCTGTGGAGGCCTGTGTGACACAAATATTCTTAATAGTGCACCTGTACTTCTAATAAAACTTCAAAATGCATTTAATGTGTTTTGCCAAGGCAGTCTGTGAAACAGAAGGCTGCCTGTATAAAATATACGTGTGTGTCATCAGAAACAGAACTTGTATAGAGATTTTTTTTTTTAAAATCCTGCGTGTTTGAACCAGCCTCAAGTGGCGGGGAAATTTCTGATTGAAGTAGCTGTGCTTCATCATTAAACTCACTGGTAGTAGATCTTCATTTAGTGGGAATACAACAAGTTAGTGTAAATTTAATGAATTTTATCTTTTGTCTTGTTTGTCTTTCACTTAATTGTAATTTTTAACAGATTTTTTTCAGTAATCTTTTATAAAAACTTTGGATTTGTCTGCCAAGACCTTTAATAGAAAGAGGTATGCTTTTGTATTCTGGGTTGTAGTGTAGGTGGAAGAAAATCCCTAAGTGTAGGGAGACAGAAGCTGTGGGAAGCCACATCAGTGGTACTATTGCTCTAAGTAAGCATGACCGAAACGTTGGGAAAATTGACTCTTGGCTTTGAAGGCTTTCTAGGTTTGGTTTGGTTTGTTTTCTTTTTTCAAGTGATATACAAGGCTGAGCAAACACTGCACAGTGATATAATTTATTAGAAATGAGCATGTTTCAAAACTGGTAATAACATAAACATCTTTCTCTTAAAATAAGAGTTTGAAATGAACTACTAGCTGTTTGATCTGTATCAGAGCTATGCCAGATATACACATCAGAAAAAGATCCTTCATGTGTCTTGGAAGGAGAGAGAAGCTGCGGATATTATTTTTCTGGAATGAAAAATTAGCAGCTGGTCAGGCTGTAGTGTCGGTTTGATCCCTGGTTCTGACCCCGCACCGTCCAGCCTTTTACCACCATAGCCAGTCCTCCCAGATGGCCATGAAGTTGACCTTTGAGGGACGTGTCTATTGGCGGGTAAATGAGAGAGAGAGCCCATGTTGTTGTCAGTGAATAACTTCTCATGCAGCCTCAGTGTATTCACAGAGGCGAGTCTGGCGATGGGGTGATGGCAGAGCCAATTCTCATTCCTGTTTCTATTCAGCTTCTGTTCAAAGAGGAGGAAAAGAGAGACTCTACCAGAGCCCCAGATGAACTTAGTGGAGCTGTACAATGAGATCTTTTGTTCCCTCCCAGGAGTACTACTGCATGTTTTGAGCACTTGCAGTCCATTTGTCTTTTGCTACAGTTTAAATTCATTAAAAGATTAAATGGGCTGACAGTTGCAGGCAAACCCCAAGGGTATCCCTGCAGCCCCCTGGTGCTGCGTGTGAAAACAGCATATGGGAAAACATAGTTTAATCAAATTGTTTGTGTTTGTGATAATCTGATCCTTGTAGATCAGCCAGATCTCTGGTTTATTTTGGAGCTGGAAAAGGTTTAACATCACATTTTTTGCTAAAAGGCAATTTGCATTTCTTTTGAGGAAGTCCAGCTACTTTGCTTTTATGTCCCATCAGAAAATGTAGATCCACTACAAACCAGTGCAGGTGAAGATGTGATATGTTGTAAATAAGCACTGTAAAGAAAGTCTAAGGTCCAGCCAGTAATTTGCATGCAATTACTTCCCTTGTTACAGGTTTATGGTGCTTGAAGATGCACTGAGCCTGCCCAAGCCCGCTCAGTGTGGTGTCATTATCTCCCACAATCTGCATCTGAGGCAGTGCTGACATCTGCATCCACATTTTACAGTCTTAATGTGGTCATCCTTAGCCTTGTGCGTTCCAGAATGTCAGCTTTTATGGGAATTCAGGCATATTTACCTGCTCTCAGTCACTTGGGCTGAAGTTAGATGGTTTTACTGGGGCCTCTAGTGGTCTCAAACTGCATTACTCCTCCAGAGCTGCTGTTCGGGGATGGGGGAGGAAGGATTGCTTTCCTCCCTCCCTTGGGATAGATTTACCCAGCTAGAGGGCAGGGGCAGTGGCATACAGAAAATTTATTTGGGTTCTAGTGGAGCGTTTCACACGGAGTTAGAACTGAATGTGCTGAAGGAGCATAAATGAATGGTAATAAACAGCAGCAGAGCATGAAGGAGGAGATGAAGGTTAGCCTGAGAAGTCTGTGTTGGGCAGTGGTCACAGGCTGGTTTCTCCCAGCTGAACAACTCACAGATTTTTAAATTGGGAAGTTTTCAGGGCCCTGATAATACAGTTTATCTTTTTGTCCTTAAGAAAAGTGTAGAATTAAGGCAGGAAAGAGCAAAGCATTGATGTATCAGCATCAAGACTGCCACAAAAGAAAGGGTTTTCTGTGTAACAAGACAGCTTTGAGGTCTGTGTGAGCAAGCTTGAAGGCTTTCACAGGCCGTGGTTCTCCTGCCACCAGACAGGGTGTCATAGATCAAAAATTTGGTCCTTTTTGTCAGTATAAATAATCTTTATTGATGTTGCCTTTGAGCTTTAGTGTAAGTTTTAAAATCCCTTTACAACTAGTTTTACTTGGAAAACTCTCAAACCAAATCCAGCTCAATGTTATTCTCCTTGTAAAGTATTTTTTAACACTTCCCTGAGCAAAGACTGTGCAGAGTACAAAGTGTCTGGTACAGGATAGTGAAATCTCCTTGTGATAAGAGAAACTTGGGAGTCCTGACTGCACTCAGCTAAGCAGATCTGAAATGGGGCTCTGTGAGGAAATGCTGCTCCTTTTCGTGACTGTGCTGCAAAGGCCAGGCAGCTGCTGGCTCTGGGGAGCGTTTTCCATGGTGCCTGGGTGGCCAGCCCTGCTGACTTGGCGACAGTGAGCGTTGTGTCATTGCCACCCGGGTATTTTTTTTTTCTTTCTCCTTTTTTTCATTGTATCCCTCTTCTTCCAGGGTGTGCCTGAGTAATGACTCAGAGTGAAAAAATAGTGCTCTTGAGCTGCACGCAGGAATGTGGCTTGTTCACATAAAATAAAGGTCGATACTTCCTCAGCTTTGGAAAAAAAAAATGACTGGCAGTGTTAACTGGAAGTTCCTCTTAGAAGAGGAGGGTTTTTTTTCAATTCAAGCACTGCTCTTGCACATCCAGCTGCAGTTCCACCCATGTCAGTAAGTGTCATGGTTTAACCCCAGCCAGCAACCAAGTACCACATCCAGAACATAGCCCCACACCAGCCACTGTGGTGAAAGTTAACTCTGCCCCAGCTGAAACCAGCACAGTATGACATGGGACTTGAGTAGGGTAACAGTTTGGGGTTTAATAGGTAGTTGTTTTAAGTATTACTCCTTGCCATTGTCAAATAAGCACACCATTCTCTTCATAAACTCCTTCAGCAGCATGGTCTCTGGAAAGACATTACAGGTACAGCTTACTGGGTTATGTGAATTCTTTAAGCTTGTTGAGGCTTTTCAGCCTTTCTTTGGGCTGAATTTTTGCTGTTTCCTCAGTTGGAGGGATGATCCTACTAAACTGTGAGATAGTTGGCAGCACTTAATACCTGCAATCAATCAGGACCTGAAGGTCTGTGTGAAACAGAACTTCTCCTGGGCTGCATGGAAATGTTTTAAACTAAAGTTCGATCTGGAAGTCATTGGAATTAAGTCTGTTGGTGTCCTCTGGGGTCAGTGGTGAGAGAGCTGTCAGTTGCAATGCAGTCCTGTTTGGGTTTTGGTGTTACATTTTTCTCTTTATTTTGGATATGTTGCCCAGAAAACTCCTTGCTCCTAGGCTAGCCATCTGAAAAGCAGATACAGGTAAAACGTGAGGAAAAATCAGGAGAGGAAGCAAGAACTCGATCCAGTATGTTTCATCACAAATTTTCATTTGGTGTCTCGTCTTGGCTTTCCTCCTGAAAGGCTTTGTCTTCCACAGCATTTTTAGCTCGCTGGAGGTGCTGCACAAACCAGAATGTCCTCATATGTTTTCATAAAAGCCAGTGGAAGAAAAACAACTGTATTTGATCTCTCTTTTCAGAAAGGCTTGCTTCAGGGAAGTCAGAATTTAGAAATGTCAGAGGCAAAATATAAATACATGCAAAGTGGAAATAGTCTTTCCTCTTTCACATAACTGCATAACAGCTCAAAATAGCCTGTGCCCAGTTGTGTGTGGCTGTTTCAGGGCTCTGCAGAGCTCCCTAATACAACAGGGTGGCCTAGGAGGGTCCAGCCCCACCCAGTTCATAACAAACACCAGCTCATGTTTCTTTCTTCCGAGTTCTGCATCTCCGTGTGGTCCTGTGCAGGCTCATCAGCAGAGCTGCTCATTTAGGGTTAAAAGGAGACTCCAAACATCTTGAAAAATCTTAGTGCACTGTTTCTAAAATTAGAGCTTTTTTACTGCAGGATAAACCTACTTACAACAAGCATTCGCTGAAATGGTGTTTTGTGTATGGGCTGTGAGTACCTGCATAAAATACCAGAGGGAAAACAGGTGGAACTCACACTTGCCATGGCATATTTTCCATTTTTCATTGGAAGTGAATGCATCATATTATTGAGATCATGTGGAGTAAATTAGAATGAAAAAAAACCACCAAACCCAGAACTGTTGTGGACTACAGTTAAAGAGAATTTAGCAGAGTAAATATACACTAGAAGGGAGGAAAAAAGGAAAACCAACCCCGAACTCTAGCACTGAATCCAGAAAGTAATCAATCTTCCATAAAACTATAAAACATAGTTAAATGTTAGCTTCTGACAGCCTCCTGTTGATTATTTCCTCCTTCAAGTAGTAAGGACCTGATACAGGGGGGCTGAGGATCTACAAATGCCACTGGAATTGGTAACTGAACTGTTACCTTAGCAGTCCTTCAGCACACAGGCTTTATCCACATTGTCTTTTTTCTTGTTGGACAATAAGCATTGTGGAAAACACCTGCTTTTCTGGGTTTGGCATATCTTTGTGTAAATTAAATGCTGTCTGGAAGTGCTCAATACGTGTTTGCATGTGGCACTTTGGGATATGGTTTAGGGATGATTGTGGCGGTGCTGCGTTGGCAGCTGTACTGGATGATCTTGAAGGTCTCTTCCAACCTTGATGGTTCCGTGTTTTATTATAATGTAATTGTTTGTGCTTGAAGTTTTCTGCTTAAATGTAGAGAAGTGTTTTGCAGTTGAAGATTTATGACACTTTATAAAGCAATTAGAAAACAGGGTGATATGTTACACATGTGTATTTTAGCTCATTTTCCAGTGTGGTATTTTTTCCACCCCAGAACCCAGACATTGTCCAGATAAGGCATGTTGCTTGAACTAGCTTCATACAGGTTTAAGCACATAGTTCTGTGCCCCAGTTCAAGTGAGCTCATTCTTCTTGCCCAGTGCTGTAAACCTACAAACTTCATTAATTTGGAAATAATATAGAAATGAATGAGATGGAACAGCCCTGAGATGGATTTCAAGAGACAGAAACACTTCAGCTTTCCAAGACCCACCTTGTCTTCCTGCAGGACAATGGTCTCCAGCAGAAAGGTATCACTCCCTGCTAGTTTAGACTTTGCACTCCCAGGGACATGGAAAGATGTCCACAGGTGGAACAGCAGTCCATGCCTTAAAAATTCTAGAAAATCAGCAAGTATTGGAAAGCTGTATCAGTCTGTGGATGCAATACCTGGGCAATCCCATTTCCATTACTGTGAGGCATCCCAGTGGCATTCCTGAGTCTGATTTTCACTTCTCTTGAGTGACCTTGAGTAAAAGCTTTCTGTGGGAATGCTTCCTGAATAAGTCTATGCTAAGTATGAACTATCAGAGGTGATAGAGGGGTATGTAAGTGGCCAAGTTACTGTGTCTTTGCTGGTTAATGTTTCTTGGCTGAGTGGTGGTGAATGACAGCATCAGCAAAGCCAAGCTTGGAGTAATAAAACCATCATGATTGTGCTGTGTGGTGGCTTGTACTGAAGGCCAATAGTTATGCATGTGGGACAACTAATGGTGGTAGGTGGACACAGAGGGGAAAAAAGTTGGGAGATCAGGGGTACTGCCCAGTGAGGCAGTGATCTCACTTATGCTGCTGCTTTGGTGAAAGGGTGATGAGAAGCAGTTTGGAGACCACTGCGGTAGCTTGGTGGTGTTTTTGTGGAGCTCCTCCAAACCTGAGAGGATGGGTGGGTGGAGAAGGTAAGATCTGAAGGTACACGCTTGAAAGAGCATTAGCTTTGAGAAGGGTGTGATTAACACTCTGGCTTTTTGCATCTGAGTCACAAGGAGTGTACACACTGGTGAGCACACCAGAAACAGTAAGCAGCAACTTCAAGCGGTGTTCTTGGAATGGATTTGTGGTTAAGGGTTTTTTTGGCTAAGATTTTTTTGGTTTGCTCGCTTTGACTATTTAGCCAGCTTTTGACCTTGCATTTACCTGAACCAAATCACATTGTTTGTTTTGAAAACTGAAGCAGGTAGGTCGGCTCCTGCCCACAAGGGTTTTCCCCAGAGCAGGAAACTCCAACTTCATTAGGGGGCACAGTTTGGCAGCAGAACCAAGCTGCGCTGAAGTCCTGCAGCTGGCAGAAGGGAGGCACTGCTGTCTTCCCTGTGGCTCCCGCAGTGCATGTGTACAGCTGGCATGTTTTAAATCCTGCTCCTGAAGATATCTTACTCTGAGTTATCAAATATCAGTGGGATTTGGTCTTTTCAGTCACTCACTATTTTTGAAGAAGTTTTCTTGCACTATGTCTTAATTCTTCCTGGATAAGATCACTCGTGAGACTAATAGTAATTCCTCAGTTAGATAACCCAGTGTGTACCTGAGGAGGATGGAGCTGAATTCTGCATGTATCACACACCACCAGCTCCTGGTCAGTAATAAACTACTCACAGAAGGAGCACAGGAGAGACCTTGTGTGAGTGCAGATGAATTCCTCAGCTCCTCTGGAACATGCAGGCTTTGATCAGGTCCTAAGCATGGCTGTGTGACACGTGAAAAAATTAATTTGACATAGCTGATGACAGTGATGCATTCGTGTGCACATTTCTCTCCTGTTTTTCAGTTGAAATGGTCAGTATTTGGCACTTTGCTCTCTTTTCTTGGTTAGGAATGTTCCACCCCTACCCAAAGTTCTACAAAAGTTAAAAAATTACCTAACTGTATACTGAATAATAGGGACGTGTGTTATTGAATCAAAAAAGCAGAGATGGCAGGGCTTATGATATATTAAATGCAAGCACAAGGAAAATTGGGTGTTCAGTGCAAATAGCCTCTGAAATCATAAACAAATATTTTGTGTAAATTCTCACTAAGTAATAACATCAGATTGGAGAACAGTTTGGTTCGTGGCTGATGTTGAAAAATACAGCATGGAATGACTGAGTCAGGCAAGCCAATGTTTGGGAATGGGATCATTTGTTTTGTGTGGTTTTGGGTTTCAGAAGGAGACCTGCCTGCTGCCAGTGGGATGTGATTTTTTTGAAGTTGATTTGCGCATAGGGTTCTGGAAAGTCAGAAGGGTATTGTGAGGGAGTATTGCCAGGGTGTGATAAGCAAGTAGAATGATGGGATGCAGTTCATTAACCATGTGACAGGAATTTTAGTGTAACTTTCCTTTCTGAGGTTGTTTGAGCATCCTTAAAAAAACCCACATGTGATGGTACAACCAAATTTCTAGCAGCTTGGTCATAATTTGCCATTAGATCAGATGCCCATAAAACAGGAATCAACGTGTTCCTTGTTTGAGCTGGCAGGGAAGAAATGGGATGGTAAAAAGGAGGGGTTCAGGGTATTTGATAGTGGCATGCCTGTTTCATGGTCATATAATATCTGTCGTTCCTGTTGCTCAGGAAGGATGCTGTATCCGTAAACTCAAATTTTGTGAAGAAGGAGATGAGAAAGTTCATTTTCAGGCAGTTCTGCAGAAGAGAAAGTAGCCAAAGGATGATAGGTTGTGAATGATGTCAGGCTCTTGATTCTTTGTCTGTAGGGCTGCAGAAATTGCTGTAGCTTAGTCTTGTGGCTTTTCTTGTTGATTCTGTTCTTCTTGTGAGTTCCCTTTCTTAATGAACATAACATCCTTTTTGCTTTGCTTGTAGATTGCCCTGCATTTCAGGGGATCTCACCTCTTGTTCGCCATTCAGCTCCTGTTTCCACACAGCTTAGCTCTTCTACTCTGGACACTGCACAGCCATCTGTTCCTGCCTTCAGAGTAGCTGTTTCCTTCTTGAGCTCTTCTTCCTCAGACACTTTGTGAAGAAATGCAGAAGTACTCTTGTCCTGGGTGCAGGCAGATATTTCTGCACATCCTAAATAGCCTTGCAGTTTGGCTGAGCTCTCAAAAACTCAGGTTGAGGAGGAGCCTCATACTTGTATGTAGGATATCTGCATCTCATGTCATGTCTGTTGTTGTCCATAGAGCTGTGCTAGAGAAGACCAGGCATTAGGTCTTTGATGCTTACAAGTGCTTTTTTAGCCTAGGAAGTGTGCCCAAACGCTTCTTGCTGTGGCACTGAGACCATCACAGGAATAAGACTTAATGGTATTTTGTGACTACTTTTTGAGGATGTGTCTGCTTGGACCCATGGATAGTGCAAGAAGCTACTGCTGCTGGAGCAACCTGTGGCACCAGCAATGTGACAGCTAAGGGAGTGAGGGATTTGGGATTCAAGCATTGCATCAGGTTGTTGTGAGATAGCTGCTTATTTTGAGATAGCTCATGGAATTGCACAAACAACTAAGAAATTGAATGGGGGGTAGAGAAAACGAAAGTTCCAAGTGCTTTAGATAAAAGACTGCTTCTTGCAGACCTCAGTCTGGGGCTTCTACGTCACTCCTTTAAGCTGCATTTTGTGGTGCCACCTGGAGGGACATGAATATGGCAGTTCATGGGCCAATTCTCACACCAACAGGAAGGGAAATGGCTATTTAGATGTAAAGTACAAAGTCTGAAGACTAAAAATTGTCCTCAAAGCAAAATTTTGGTGTGTTTGTCAGTGTTACCAGCACAAGAGTTTCAGGCTGCGGTTAAATAGCAACTGCTGATATGTTATGGATGTGTGCACATGTACAAACTGGATTTCAGAGCATATATCAATTGTTTTGAACTTTGATTACCCTGAGTTCACCTCAGAAAATGCAAAACGCTCTTGTGAGAAGTTTTATAAGAAGGTTTATCCAGCAAAAGGATGAAAGGAAAAATCTTATTAACAAAAAACCAAAAAAGACCTAATTGACATCTGCCATTTTTTGTGGGATGGTGTCAAGGGTACTAACTAAAGTGTGTTTTAACTAAGATCTTATAGGTTTGGTTTATAAATCTATATATGCTTTTTTTTTT
>VYZT01029247.1:9567-26289 GCA_013400735.1 Pomatostomus ruficeps | reverse complement strand
TTATTATTATTATTATTATTATTACTACTACTACTACTACTACTACTACTATTATTATTATTATTATTATTATTCCATAATATTAATGTCATATTCAAATGTATAAGAGGTATAAAACAATAAAAACATTATTATTGTTATTATTCCACTTCCCCCAAGCATTTTGTTGACACAACCAAGAAGTTTAACCCAGAAATGCCTCAGATCACTCAGATGATCCCCCCTGCCTGGGGACAGCCCCTGCAGGAACTGCTCTGGCACCACAATTTCCGTGCTCAGCTAGAATGCCCTAAAACATCTCCCAGGACTGAGCTTTAACAGAATTAGTTCCATTTTTTTTCCTTTCTTAATTCCCATCCAGCTATTCATGGTTTTATCCTTGATATCAGCCCGAATTCTCGTCCCTGAGTGTTTACAGATGCCTGTATTTTTATTTTTCACTCTCTGCCCAGATGTTGCCCAGCAGCAGCACAATCCCTGCGTCTCGTTAGCTCGTTAAGCCCACAACATCTCCTTTTATTTCCCTGAGCATTTGGAGTGCTCTTCTTTCAAAGCCTTCCAGTTTTCCATCATCTCAAAGATAATGATGATGGTGATGATGATTATTATAATTATTATATTCTCAGCAATGTTTCTCCCTCTCTCCTTTCCCCACGCTTTGAACCAGAGCATCAAATAACCCTCCTGACTTATAAAATTGGTAGGTCCAGAAGTTGCATTTGGAATATTACGGGAGTAAATGTGAAAAAAAACCCCATTCTAAAAGCAGCACAAGAAAAACTTCAGCTGGCAAAAAATGCACTGTTCCTGATCATCGACATTTTCAGCTGGATCTGCAGTAAACAAATTCTTATTTGTTTAAATTCTGCAGTGCAACAAATGCAACAAATAAAATCATCTTACGAAATTATAAAGCAACTTTTTAAGTTAATAAATGAGATTATGTAAAGGATGGAAAAAACTCCTTTCAAGCGGGATTTTTGCCGTCTTTTAGGAAATTCTTGCACGCAGGAGATGCAGGTGTGAGAAATATTTTTGGATATTCCTTATTCTGCTAAAGGAAGCTCGCAGGTATTCCATGATATTGAGAAACAGACATTTGCCTTCGTTTTCAACTCAGTATCCCAAAATTCTCTGAAAAAAAAATGAATTTTAGCGCACGAGTTTAGGCCTCGCCATAGGAATATGAGTAAGCACAGAAAAAAGTCACAAATAAATCATTAGGAAATAAATTTAGAAATCCAACCCAGAGGGAGATGGGATGAGCTGAGTGCCAGGCAGAACATTTGCAGAGCCACGGGGAGAAAGGGGAACGTTTCAGACGCTGCAGAAATAGAGAGCCTGGAATAAATTTATTTTTTGGAAACGGCAAGGAAAATCTCATCTCTCCCTTTCAATCACTTCTACCCCCATCAAAAGCCCTTCCAAAGTTTGTTTATTCAAATGAAACAGAGCTCGGGCCAAAATGTAACCAAAGACATTTAGTGCAGCCCAAATCTCAGCTCTAATTCTGGAAATTCTGGAACGGCAAACACATCTCTGCTGAGATGTGTCAGTTTTACATTTAAAAAAATGGAACAGAGATTTCTGAACAAATTTGATTCAACTAAAAAGTTCTGGTGGTGTTGTATGTAATATCTCAGTTTCATTCTTTAAAATAATATTTAGAATGAAAAAATGAGCACTTAGCCTAGCCTGGGAGAAAATTGAGAGGGAATTAACGGTTTCCTGGTGATGTTACTTCATCAAACACCAAGGAGCGTGAGATCTTTCTTTCCTCCATTTCACAGGGGCTAATTCTGCCATCGTTGCGAGAGGTTCGTAATCCGCTTTCTCCCGGTATTTGTTTCCCAGTCAAAAATCAGCCCCTGAGAGGTGTCACTCATCGAAGCAACCACGGGAACACACTCCAGTCAACACCGTTTATTAACGTCAGCCAGAGGAGCAATTATATTTCATCCGACCAAAAATAAACAGACAGGCGTCACACCGCTGGTGACAGCTGAAAGGAGCTCTCACCGAGTCCCCACTGACACCGAATCACGCGCGGGGATGCGCGCGAGTTCCAGGAATCCATTACCTCGCCGCAATCAGAAAACAAAATTTTACACAGAGAGAGATTCTGGGGGTGGGCGTGGAAACGGAGGGAAATGAAGAATATAAATCTCAAATGGTTCAAAGGGATAAAAAACTCTAAAAAATCAAAAATGTCTAATGGTTTCGTTTGTCAAAATAAACCCCAATAAGTTGATTTCTTCAGATTCCCTACGTGGTGTAAATGCAGCCTAAATCCTTTATCCTCAGAGCTCTGGAGGAAAGCTGGATGTGAAAGGAAACTTGTGGAGTGAACACGGAAAACCACAAAATATCAAACATTCAGCACCTCCCTCTGCTCAGCTCCCAGCACAGGAGGCTGGGTCCTCTCAAAGTGACCCCAGAGAGTCCAAATCTGAGAAATCCCAACTGAAACCCCAGAGCTGGGTGAAGGCACAGGGATAAATCATGATTTGGGATGTGTCAGGAGGAGTTTTATAGAGTTAGAGACAAAAACTGGAATAAGATGCACCTGCACTCACCCAGACTTTGCTAATATCCGTAAGGAGCATGTTATTAGGGGGAATAAAAATAATTCTTTGGGGTTTGGGAAAAAATGTGAATGGAACAAGATAAAGTGGAAAAATATTATTGTATCCAGTGTTGTTCTCTTTCCCTTAAAACCAGCACTGTCCCTTTGGATTGTCACCCTCAATCAGTCCATTAAAGCCTGAAATAATTCTCTGATATCACTTTATTCACCTCCTGCTGAAGAATCCTAAAGCTGTCAGCCCCACCGGGTGGAATTCCCAGTAGCAGCACCCGTTTTCCTCAGTTGCATGTCCAAGTTTGCTGGTTTAGAATGGAGATGTAGAATTCTATAGAAAAATAAGTTTTTTAGCACCGCACATCCTTTTATCTCTGGGTGGCAACAAAATCCAGAGTAAGGTGCCCGCTACGGAGGATCCATCCAGGAATTGAAAAATTTCAATTTATGGGCGAGCTGATAGGCTCTGAGAAACACTTTGATTTTCCTTGGGCTGATCTTTGAAGTTGATGCCACTGCAGGCTCCATTTGCTGCTCTCACATCTTCAAAGGCATCTCAAAAACATCTTCTCCGGCCACACTTTCTTCCAGCAAGTTATTTGTGGAGGGGAAATAGGAAAAAAAATGACAATGAAGGTTGTACGAACAACCGAGTTATGTTCAAACGTGTTTTTCCCAGCCTTCGAGGAAGGAGAAAGGAAAACAAAGCCAAAATCTGGGATTCAAAGCTACGGCCACTTCCCGCATCTGAGCAGCACGAGGCTGCTGGGTTATTCCTGCCTGGATTCTCTGCAGCAACGCTTTCAACTTGGCTGTCACATCAGAGATCCAGCAATTTCAAACAGAATTTATCGACGCAAACACCGCTCTTGCCAGCAGCTACGGCCACGAAACGCGGATATTCTGCTCAATCCTTGTGTTTGTTTAATTCCAAACACCCAGGGAGCGAAACACGAGTTGGAGTCCGTCTGTTCTGACATTATTAGGGTGAGAGCAGGAAGCTCAATTACATTTTTAGGGGAGCAGACAGATATTTAATATCTGCAGAGGCACAGAATAAATAAAAAAACACAAACCAGTCCAAACCAGTGCAGGGTACGTCCTTGCTGGGCCCCTGGCCATGGGTGTTTGAAGGCCCGGAGTCAGCAGGAAGCTCAGATATCTCCTAATTAGCCACAAGGGGCAAACGGAATATTTACCTGTTGGCTGCCCTTGGCTTCATGAAATATTTACAGCTACACATGCAAAGAATAAAGTATTTTCTGTTATTGTGCCATTTTCTGCTTCACAGGGCCGGCCTTCATGTTAAAAATGTGTGGATTTTGCTCAGATGTTGCTTTAGATCTAAAAGGACTCCTTGAAACTGTGCTGCTGGCTCCTCATGAAACACTGGCTGCTGAATTGATATTGATGCCTTAAAATTCAGCTTTTATATTTTCAGCCCCTGCCCTGCTTTAGTGTGGAACTCTCCCACTCCCCACGCGCTGGGAGCTCCTGTTCTCCCATCCTGCTCAGACACAACAAATCCTCTCCAGGCTGCACTCAAGGACACCTCGTTGGCCCAGGCCCCCAAAGATGGAAACGGAGCCTCTAAAAGGGGGGACAGACTTGGGCTCAATTCCATCATCCCCTGCAATTGGAATTGGAGAATGAACCCTGATCTGGGAATGGATCCAAACTGGTCCAAGTGGAGCAAACTGGTGCCCCGGGCTCCATCTTGGCTGTGGCCTCTCCCGGAGAGGCTCTGAGTGCCCGAGGTGTCCCTATTGAAGGCCCTGCAATAAATCCCCATTTTATTCTCTGAATCCTGGCTGGCCTCTGTTCCAGGGAGCCTCTCCAAGGCATCAGGATGATCCTGCTTTTATTTTCCAAGGAAAAAAACACCTTGCAGGTACCCAGCAACTCATTTCTGACAGGGGAGAGGGGCAGGGTGGAGGGAGAAATGATTTATGGGACTTTAATGTGAGTGAAGCAAACACGAGATATCATTAAGATACGGCCAACAGCACAAGGACATTTGAGAGCCCCCTCATGTTTGAACACCTTTGTGGTGGTTCAATGCATCAGCTTCAAAAATTGAGTTTTAAACCAGGTCAGAGTGATTTGAACGATCTTGGAGTAAAACACGTCTCGCCTACCACTTTCCTGACGAGGTACAAGCAAAACAGAACATCAAAAAATCTCCGCGTGGCTGGGCTGCAAGGATGTGCAGATAAGAATCGCCTCTCCAAGTGCCCATTTTCCCATTAAATTGTCTGTTTTCTCCCCTTTATTTCTCCCTTTCTTATACACCCCTTTTAAAGCCTCCAATCAGCTGTAAGATGCCATTGACATTTCTTTTTATTGTAACTCTGAAGAAACTCGAGCATTAGCTGCGTTTATGGTAAAGAGAACTGGGAAAAGGTCAGGTAGCTGGGAAAAAAAAAGCGCTTTTTGTACTAAATGCCCAACAAGGAGGAGGTTTTTTTGGTCATTTCACAAAGCAGAAGAAACCAAAAGCATCTGATGGTGAATATTTCACAGGAAAGATCACTGAAAACTCAATTCCTTCAGCAGAGCACAGACCATGGACTTGGAAGTTGTTTCTAACACATTTTTTGGGGTTTATGCAATGAGAGGGAAAACGATACCTCATAAACTGGGTACCTGAGAACCCAAACTGCTAATTATATTTACAAACTCATTTATTATTCACTCATTTATGACAGCGAAGAAGCTGGAGCTCAACAGCAGCGTTGGCTCCAATTTGTAAACAGAGAAATAATTGAGTGACCCCGGGCAGCTCAACCCAAATTTTTCCAACTCAGGGCTCAAACTCACCAAAGTTATTGTGCTCTGTATCCTCTGCACGTGCTCAGAGCACCTCTGTGATCCATATCTGAAGAATTTATTAAGAATGAAAGCCAAGAGGTCCTGCAGGAATTACTTTTAAAACCGGCAGAAATTAATAAAGAATTATGTCTCCTCCTAAAGATTTTTAAGGCCTGCCTATAAAATTCTATGGCAGGAATAAAATTAAATGTTGGGTTCCATACAATGATATGAAAGCACTACATATAGAATGTAATAGAAAATTAAATATTTTGTGGGGTACTTTCTCATGAGGGATAACTAAACAGCCTGCCTGGACCTTTAATCAATACGAAATTCAATTTGGAAAGGGAATAAAAGTGGCAGCAACTTTCCTGCGAAGAGAAAATCACAATCTATCCCAGTCCCAGGAGCATGAGCGGTTCTGAGGGAGAGCAGAGATGTTTCAGGAGCAGGAAATGCCAGGGGAAAATGGGATTTGCACACCAGGGAAGAGCTGCTGGTGATGCCTGAGCAGAGGTTCCCCAGAACAGAGGCCAGACAGGATTCAGAGAATAAAATGGGGATTTATTGCAGGGCCTTCAATAGGGACACCTCGGGCAGGATTGCCGAGCGCCCAGCGCTGGTTTTGCCTTTGCTCTACGGATAAATATTCAATATTTTGCTGCTAAAATTCCAGCTCGTGATTTCATTTATAACATTCACCCATCACAAAAATACATTAAATGAGCTCTTCTTCTCCGAACAAACGTTATCGCTCCACCACCATGAGATTTGAGATGCTGCTTCCCATCAACAAGAGCTGAATTCACATCAATGACTACACAAAAAAGTGACCAGACCCTGGCACAGGGTGCCCAGAGCAGCTGTGGCTGCCCCTGGATCCCTGGCAGTGCCCAAGGCCAGGCTGGACGGGGTTCGGAGCAGCCTGGGGCAGTGGGAGGTGTCCCTGCCATGGCAGGGGTGGCACTGGGTGATCCCTGAGGTCCCTTCCAACCCAATCCATGATTTTCCAACCTTTTCATGGCAGTTATTTGACCACGTGCTTAGAAAGAGTTCAGCTGGTTTTGTTCATGATTCATTGAATTGTGTCCTTTCTGAGTCCTCTAAGAAATTGTTTTTGTCATCCTACACTTTGTTTTTTATGAATACCGTGATCACACAAGCCATCACCTTTCATGACAAATCACAGTTTTAAATCAGGATTACTGGGGTAAAACGGAAAAGAAGGGGTCACTGGAACAGAACACGTCAGAGCATTGAAAATTTCCAAACCCAATCACCAGATTTCCAAACATTCAGAAAATATAACAAGCACTCAGTTTATGTTTAGGAAGCAGAAGACCCTAGAGAAAAAAAAAAAAAAAGTAATTTACTATTTCTGGCATTTGTTGAGTGGCCACAAGAACAGCAAGGAAGGGCTGAAACTGTCAAATTACGAACTTAAATCAAATTCTTTTCCCACCTAATCCCAATTCCTTTGAAAGCAGCTGTTGTGCTCCTTCCAGTTAAGCACGGTTTGAAATGCAACTGCTGGAAGAAACATAATAATTGATATGGAAATAGATCACAATGGGTCACAAAATTTAATATACAGCACTAGGGGAAAAGGGAAACCTCGCTGAAAACTCAGCAATCACTTGGAGGGATGGATGGGAAACAAAAGCAGCAACCCTGACCTGCAAGGGCAATTAAACACCTGCTTAATGAAGGATTTTAAAAGAACGAGGCAGCGCAGTCCAGTTGAAAAATACATTCAACTTCAGCCACCCTCAAAACCCAGGAAAATGCATTGCTAAATTTAATTTTGCTCATGATCTTTGGTTGCAGAGACAGGATGGTGCTGGGAGGGCGCTGAGCACCCAGCTGCCACCAACCAGCACAGACACTCCTCAAAGGCCTTTGTCCTGGGGGACATTTTGATTTTCTGATCCCTCCAGGGCTGGTACAAACCCGCGGCAGCCCCAGCAGCGCAGGGCAAAGGGCATTCCCTTGGGTTCATGGGATCCCAGGGACACAACTCGGCCCAGGTGGGAACAGCCCAGCAGCACCCCCGGGTCCAACGCGGATCCAATTGGATGGAGCTCAGCAATGAGCAGATCGACCTCAAATCCCCAATCAGGAACTGAACAAATGAGGGAACTGTCCCCCATTCTAATGACCCCCCCAAGGGAGACTCCAGCCCAGCTGAACAAACCTGTTGCAGAGAGGAGGCTCCGGGCAAGGCTGGAGCCTCTGCTTTGGAGACACTCGGGATGTTCCGTCTGCTCCCCTCAGAGAAGCCCCAAGCTGAGCTCAATCTCAGCCCCCAAGGGTTCTCCACATGTAGGGCTGAGGGACAGGGAGTGTTTGTGAAGGGCACAGGGAAAGGGGATAAAAATGGATAAAAAGGGGATAAAAAGACAAGAAACCATCAGGCATCATTTCCATCCTGCAGGACTGGCTGGAGTGCACAAGAAGAGGCAGGACTGACAGTAGAGGAGAGGAAAAGGCAGCCCAGCATCCCAGCAGCAGCCTGAGGGCAGCCCCGGAGTGTTTTCAAGCACCTCTCCATTGTGTTTCTCAAGCACTTCACTGCCCGCAGGCTCCATAAAACGCAGGCGATGCTTTCACTGAGTTGTTGTGGTCACGGACATAAAATGTGGTCTGGGAACACCTGAGGATGTTTTATTGTGTGCCCTTAATAGAGAGCAGCCTGCAGGTTCATGGGTTTAATAGTGAAAAAGGCCCCTGCTGCTCCCAGACTTGTTTTGTTCTGTGGATTCCCATCACCACCAGCCCCATCCTGCCCTGTGTTTGTGCTGCAGTGTTGCTCATTTCCATGTACTGTTACAAAATACACCAAGTTTAAATTTTTTTAACTCCAGTCAGAGTTCACAACCCCAGAATGAACTGGGGGAGGCCTGATGAGCTCAGCATCTCCCCAGGCTGGGAGCAGCACAGGAGATGCACAGAGAGAACAACCAGCAAGGGCCAGCAAGGGCCAGCAAGGAACCAGCAGCAGCAGAGGCAGCCCTGGCCCAGGGGGAGCCGCCTATTCCGGCCAAGGACTGAGCACAGAACCCAGCAATCAAGGCCTAATTAGCATCAGAAGCAAAGAAGATCTGCAACCAACAGGAAACCAAATCCTCACAACTCCCCAGCTTGGAACCAATGGACACGGAACCAATGGATCTCTGGGGGTTTGACTGGATAAAGTTTGGGGGAAATCGGGTCAAATCCCTGTGCCAGGGAATGATTTTCTCTGCACAGCCGGGCTGGGTGTGGATGAAATGATTTCTGTGGCACATCCTGGCCAGAGACCCATCCTGGCCAGGAATAAAGCAATGCCTTGGTTCTCTGACACTAAAAATGTTGTTGGGGAGTTTTTGTTTTTCCCGCAGTTTTCGGTGACACTGACACATCCATGTTATCCTCCTGCCAGGTTTTCCATCCTCTTTCACCCACCCACACATCCTCTCCCACTGTATTTGTTCCCCATTTCAATCCCCATCCTGAATCTCAAGGAGCAGCCCTGGATTCAGGGTCACTGATCCCGGATCATTCAGGATTTTCTTTTATTTAAGAACGATAATTAGCTGCTGTTCTCGTTATGACAAAACAGATGCTGGTTTGTTGTTAAATATTGCTGCTAAAAGGATTTCTGTATTCTGCTCTGCCTCCTCTGTGGCCTGAGATGCAAATATGGCCTAATTCTTTAAGCTCTGTGCATATGGGGACTTAAAAAAAAAGGCAAATTCCATTCCTGGAATTAAAAAAAGTGCTAAAAAGCAGGGGAAAGGTCTCTGCAGGCCCACGGAGGGCAGGATTTGGGGGAAGGAGACCAAGAGCACAATTCCTCCCCACCAGGGCTGCCTGGCTCTGCACTCATCCTGAGTTTCCCCGAAATCCTTGGAAGTGAATCCTTTGTACACAGAATACACCTTCACTTCCACCAGCAGAGCAGCTACAGAGATGAATTTAAATCCAAAACAGATAAAAGGCAAATTATCTGCACTTTTATATTCTCTAAGCCTCTTCCAGGAGCTGAAATTTTGTGTTTATGCAATTCCGGGATTATTCCCTGAGCCAATCCCAGAGCCAGGGTTCGCTCTGCCACAATCATCCACACCCCAAAATCCCTCAGATTTTAGGGCAGGGAACTCCAGCACATCCCAAAGTGATTTAAAGTGTATCAGGTTATGTCTACTCCATGCCAGTGTCTAAAATCCAAATTCTAAAGCCCATGTGGCGCCTTGTTCAGGACAAAAATCAGGATTCTTGTGACAGGATCTGTCTCCTGTGATCCCTGCTCCACAAGGATTCTGATTTCCTTAGGTTGTGTGGCTTCCTGCACATGAAATAAACCTTCAGAGAACGCCCAAGCACTTAAATTTTTGTTTGGTTTAAAAAAAAAATTAAATGAGGGAGCTTGTTCCTGTCACGTTTGTTCCACGCTGAGCCACAAAAATCCAACCAAGGGTTGCTGTTGCCTCGGATTTTACTCTTTTGTGATCTGAGGAGGTGACACGAGAGGCTTCAGCTCTGGCTCTTGTGGGAAATGGTGCCAGCAGAGCAAGAATCCTCAAAAAATCCTGCTCTGCCCCGTGTGCCTGGTTGGGATTTTCCAGATTTCCTTGGATGGGGCTCTCCTGGAAGCCCCCTGGAATTCCAGACTCAGGAATCTGCTCCTCAGGGACCTTCCTGCTGTAACAGCCAGGACAGGAATTGCCTTCCCCAGGGTGCCAGGATGGGAATTGCCTTCCTGGCTCTCCTGGAATATTCCACGTGTTTTTCTGACCAACTTTCAAAACACTCACCAGGGCAGGGAAGCGTTTGTGAGCCTCTGTAAACAGCGCTGAGCACAAAATTTCATCCCCAGAGCAACATCCAGCATTCCAGAGGTGAGTCCTGAGCCCTTCTGGCCAACACAAAACCCAGCTGTGAGAGATACCCCAAGATGTTGTCTCTCTGTGTGCTCAAAAAGAGCTTTTAAGAGATGTTCCCACCTCATTTTCACCCAAATTATTGTTATTAGATAATGTTCCTCGAGTAAAACACTTGCTCAGGTTGGTCTCTCGGCAGCCATATTTCAGCAGAAGGCAATTTAATTTGTATTTGGCTTTGCGGGATGTAGATCAAATCCTGGCAACGAAACGATAATTAAGCGTTTGCAATTAATCGCTGTTACGGCCCTGACATTTCAACTTGTCAGATCTCTACTGAAGGCTGTTCGAGCTGCTTCAACCTCTCCTGCTTTATTTATCTCTTCCTCCGCCACGTGTTTTTTCTAAAATTAAAGTCAAACATTTACAAACGCTTCGCAGCCCACGCGCTCCCTGCGATGTCGCCGCGGACGGTTTGCTGCAGCACCGAACTGCTCTGGTTTAAGATCATTTCGAGCCAAAAAATAACAAATTTTAAACCACCAGGTCACTCCCACTGAATAATCCCTCTCTCAATAAACCTTTAGGCGCTGCAAACCCAGGTTAAAGAGTTAGGGAGTGCTCCAGGGGTGAGTTATTCCCAATCCCATGCGATTCCCAGTTTCCTGCAATGGATACAAACCCGTGCTTTATATATATATATATNNNTTTTTTGTGGCAGGGATTCCTTTCTTTTACTGTAATCTTTTATTAGCTTTCACTCTCAGCCGCCAGCTTTGATTTAAGGGACATCTTTCCTTTCCACTGACAAAGCAGCACGAAACGAGTTCTATCAAAGCCGAGGAGTTATTTACTCGAGAAATGCCAGCTTTGAAGATCGCTTTTCTTCCCCTTAGATGGAATATTTCAAAGTCCAGCGCAGGCAGATCCCCGTGGAGTGAAAGGAGTGAACTCCTCCCACGGCGGCTCCTGGGCTGTGTGTGAGATCCTTCGGGGAGCTCAGAGAATTCGCAGAGTGAACAAAAAAATGTTCCCTCCAAGTTAAAATTGCACAGGGAAAGTTCATGAAGAGAAAAATGTTTCCGTGAATATCTGGAGCAGTTCTTGCTGCTGGATGTCCCTCCTCATTCCAACATTTCTGGGAGAACAACTCCCAGCAATCCCCATACAGGATAAAATCCATCAAGTCCTGATTTTATCCCGTTTTTCCTCATTCCCTGACTAAGAATCTTTGATTTATTCCCTCCTTCCCTCATCACTCCCCCTCCAACACACCCCAGCAACATGAAAAACAGAGGATGAAGGAACTCAGATTCCTGGACAGAAGAATGAGGTTTTTGAGTAAGAAGAACAGGAAAATAAAATTCTTGCTGAACAAGAAGACAAAAATTCCACAGCTCCTTCCCTCATCACTCCCCATCCAACACACCCCAGCAGCTGATATTTCAACATTAAAAACCAAGGATACTTCATCGTTAAAAACCAAGGATGAAGGAACTCGGACTCCTGGACAGAAAAATGAGATTTTTGAGTGAGAGCAACAGCGAATTAAAGATTCCTGTTGAACAAGCAGACAATAACCTGTGTTTCACTCCACTGTGGGCCATGACAAATGAGTAAAATCAGCCACTGAATAATTCAGGTTGGAGGAGAGATTTCCAAGTCATCTGATACAACTCCTACCAAACTTCAAAGTTATATTCCATTCTGAACTTCAAACACACCTAATTTTTTTTATTTTCTGGTCTTCTCACTCCACATCTCCAAAATTAGGTGGCTCCATCCTCTTTTTCACAACCATCACTCTCCTCTCTTCCCTCAGGACCTCATGTCCTCATGTCACGGAATTTTAGCCAAAGATGCTGCCAACCTCCAAAGTCCAGGAGCTGCAGGTCCCACTGAAAATCTCATTTTTGGCTCCCTCAGCACCTGCAGCCGGGATGATTCCTGCTGCACTCCAACCCTCTGGGATTGCCTGGATCCTGACCCAACGCTGTTCTGATTAATTTCTGCATGAAAACAGATTTTCCACAAAGCTCCAGCAGCCCCAAACCCCCAGGAGACCCCAAAACAGCCTCACCCCTGCCAGTGCACAGCTCAGGAGCTGAAATAAATCCCAGAGAGCCCCTCCTCCTGGTGTGAGCTGTGCCAGCATGAAAATCCAACAGAGCCCGTTTGCTTTCCCAGCCGAGCGGGGGGAGCGGGGGGAAGATGGCCTTTTTGCTTCGCTCCCCGAGAAACCCGGAGAATCCGAGCCGAACATATGGCGGGGACGGTTTTGGAGCGAGGGGGAATCTCTCAGCACCCTCCTCATTCCTGGATGTCAGCAAGAATGCCAGATTCGCCCCGTTCCCATTCACACCAGTTGTGGTTTTTATTTCATTTTTTTTTTCTTTTTTTTTTTTTTGTATTTTCTTTTAGGCCCGAAATTGCCTGTACGGAGTTTTGACAGGCTTGACAGCATCGTGTGTCTTACAGAGCTTTCCAGCACGAGCAAGAAAAAAAAATAACAAAAAGTGGAAACTGTGCATTATTTCGTGCCTTACGAAGGAAGTCATTTGTATGCAACTCTGCACAGCGGTTTGGCCAACTCATCAAACTTTGATGCCAAAGCAAAACTCTCAGGGCTCTGACCTTCTGCTCTGCAAAAAGCAGGGGAGGGTTCTTGACTCGCTTTTTGACAGGTTTTCCTTAAAAATGGAAAGAACTGCCTGGCAAATGGAATTCAGTTCCAGAGGATGGTAAAAATGACATGGGAATTAAGAGAGGTTTCGGGTTTTTTGTTTGAAATTTAATCAGGGTGTGGTTTGGAGCTTTGCTGGCTCTGTGCTGCCCTGTTGAGCACACAGAGAGCAGAAAACTTTGTCCTCTTTGATGAAAAAGTGAACCCACGGCTTCGATCCTGTGAGGGATTCTGCATGGACAGGTTTTCCATGCTCAGGGTGATTTAGAATATTCCCAGTCAGCACAGAGCCCAGGAATGCAAAAAGCGAGGTCAAACCTGTGACCAAAAAATTCCTGTGAGCCATGGAACGGTTTGGGTTGGAAGGGACCTTGGCAGGGACACTTCCACTGTCCCAGGTGCTCCAAACCCGTCCAGCCTGGCCTTGGGCACTGTCAGGGATCCAGGGGCAGCCACAGCTGCTCTGGGCACCCTGTGCCAGGGCCTCAAACCCTCACAGGGAACGATTTCTTTCCCATATTTAACTGAGATTTCCCCTCTTTCAGTCTGAAATCAAGACCTGGAAATGCAAATTAATCCTGCCAGATGAGTGAGAGCATTAGGGAGACAGAGAGATAAGGAGCCTCTCCAGGAAATGTGGAGATGAACTGATACTAAACAGGGAATCAGGCAGCTCATCGGGAACTCAGAGCATCCTTCCACTGAATTCCTTTCACTTTAAAATCTATTTTAACAACACACTCAGTAATTAATAATCTATCACTAAACAACCACAATGCCTATTCCAGATGCCTGATTCTGCTGTCAGGGACCAATAAGGCTTTAGTACCCTGGGCCAGAGCGTATCCAATGTTTACTCCAAAAAGTTTAATCCAAATTTTCAGTGAGGGTTGACTTTCCAGGTAAGGTCACCTTTTCAGCACCACACCAAAGTTGATTTCCTTAAAACAAAAGACAGAGGGTGAAATGGGAGTTGACTGGCAGGGATTCCAGGCTGCCTGGATGGCAGCAGTGGTGTTGCCTCTTCCCAATCCACAAAAACGCAGCAGCTCCATCCCCCTCCAAAACTGGCAAAAGCCTCATCCCTGCTGCTGGCACAATTTTACCCCCCCGACCATCTGAGCTGAGAAAAAAAACTTCACATGCACAGAAATACAAACGCTCAGCCCTCCCTGAGGTGGGGATTCTGACTTATAATAACTGAAAACCTTCTTTCTTTAGGAAAAAATAAAAAGTAATTAATAGCTAGCGACTCCTTGAAGATTTTTATTCTAAATTAATTATTACTTTAACACCCTGTGAAAGTGTTTGCGCTCCTCGGTGCTAAAGAAAGCAACCGTCAAGCAGAGGAGTCTGGAAGTCCCACAAATCTTCCAGGACCGTGTTTAATAATGGCCCTTCGCTCCAATAAATAACGCCCAATAATGACTCCACCAATATCATAATTAGTTTTTTGCTGCCCATCTATCTGCCACCACATAAACGCAGGAGTGAGATCTATGCGCCTTTTTCACAATTGCCATTTCTCTTCCTCTATTTAGAAACAAATGTAATTACTTCAGCTGGAGAAGACAGAATTACTCCTGCAGCAGAGTCAAAACATGCATCAACACTCATTTTCTGTGATTATTTCACCAGCAGCTCTGCCCGGCATCTTTCGCAAACGAAAGGACTTCTCAAAAGGCCTTTGGCTACTTAATGAGGAGCACACGATTATGGGCACAATAAAAAAAAAAATAATTCAGGAAAATGAAGAGGTTCTAACCATCCATTTAACCTTTTCCTTTAAACACAAAAGGATGTCAGAGAACAACATGAACCTCCTCACACCCTCCTGTGTCCTCCAGGAGAGCAAAGTGCCGTGGCTGGGATATAAATAAATATTCTCTGTATAAATGTTTCCTTTCCCAGCAATTTTATCCTTGGCAGGAGTGTCATGATTAACCTTAAATCTTTGAAATCTTTGAAATCTTTGACTTATGAGCGTTATTGTCTGGGCAGAAAAGCCACACGCGGCTCCCACCTCCCAGGTGATTTAACTCAGCACCGAGGACTCATAATTAGCCTGGTTAAACTTAATTAATCAGAATTAAGTAGAATCAGGACCCAGAAGAGAAGCACAGAGATGGTTTTGCCTGGATTCGCTGGAGCTTTGCCCTTCCTGTGCTCTGAGGAGCAGAAGCTGAGGATCAGAGGAACAAAAAAAAGACACACGGAGGAGACAGGCTGTTCCTGACAGGCAGATTTCGCTCCTCTCTCATCAGACCTCAGCCAAAATAAAATGTGACACGAGCGTGACAAAAGGTTATTCCCCTTCCCCAAGCTTCCTGAAGATAGGAAGCGCAGGAAGTCCACACTCCCACACAGATTCATCACCCTCTGTCACCCAGAGCCTGACAAGTCTCTTTTTATGAATTAAAAAAGCGAGCTATTTTAAATTCAAATAAGGTGGCGCAGCTATTAAGTTATTTTTATCCTTTTCTGCACTTCTAGGACAAAGTCTGAGTCCCCTCACTTCCCGAGGAGATGCTTTTAATGCCCAGAGGAGCGAAGAGCACGCTCAGCTCCTCACAGCACTCGAGTGACTGAGCCAGAGTGATCAGAGCCACACAACAACTCATTAAAGGACCCCAGGATGACAAAAACCTGCAGCCAAGTGACAAGAAAGTAGCTGAGCGCTGCTAAACCCTCAAAAGTAAAGAGCAAAAAAGAAACTTCAGGTTTAAGCAGTTTTAAACTCGGTTCCGCAGCAAGATTAGCATCAATTGTGCGGGGAGGGAAAAATTAATCTTCTAAAGATAAATCCGGAGAGCCATGGATGGCGCGTAAAACGGTGCCGAAGAGTTTGCCATAAATTTAAGGGGTATTCAGAGCGGGAAGATCTCCAATGCAGACACCTAAGCGGAGCAGAAATTCAGGTGTTTCGAGAACTGAAGATGAATTTTAATGACTGAAGAGAAAATTGAGAGGGGGAAATTGCCTTTCAAATCTTCTTCCACAGCAGTTAATGCTTCAAAACTGCCACCTACCACACGAGACGAAACCTCATTTTGTCTCATCTCGGGATGGCAGAACCAGGAGCTGAGAACCCGTGTGAGAACCTGCGCTGCATCAGAAATGCGGTAATCACCGCTCGGCCCCAGAGTCGCTCTGAAATCCACATTTTCCACGGGTTTTATTTATCTCTCTATTTTTAGAAGCTAGGCCAGGTTACTTAATTTCCCCGAAACGACTTTCCCTGTGCTGTGGAGAGGAAGCTGCTCTGTTTTCTAATTAGGCTTTGGTGTGGGTTCAGTATTGAGTGTGAATAAACGTCTCAACCTGCTGACCCTGCGGGGAGTTACAGCCAAGCAGCCAGAAAAGGACTCGGAGTTCAGCAAAACACAGCACAAAGGGCTGAAGGTCCTGCGAGCAGCCCGTGGGCCAGAACAGCCTGGTCAAGAAATTGCAATTTTATTGCAAAATGGCAATAAAACATCGCTGCCTGGTGCTGGCACTGGAGGATGGGGACAGGCACAGGAGTGTGTCTTTGCTCCTGCAGGGACGCTCCCCGGTCCCCTCCTGCCCGCCCGGCTGCTCCTGGTGCCACCGAGGAGCTTCGGGACTGAGCCCTGACCGCACTCAGTGCCCGGTGCTGGGTCTGCAGCCAGCTGGGTCTGCTCTGTGACCCTCATGGCCATGGGTCACCTGCCAGAGCCATCAGCCTCCTGCCAGGGCCACCCCTCACCTGCCATGGCTATCAGCCTCCTGCCAGGGCCATCAGCCTCCTGCCAGGGCCACCC